>JALPQI010005314.1:0-65409 GCA_025490895.1 Thaumatotibia leucotreta | reverse complement strand
AACGTAATGGACAATATTTTATGTGAAACGAGAGGGGAATCGCTGCTGAATAGATATTTTGTTGAAATCCTACACTAAAAAAATGTCAGCTTGAATGCCCGAAGTGTCTCAACTGGACGTGTTATTCTTACAATACCTTAGATAACAGAGATCTGACAATAAGGAATATATCAATTAATTTGGTTTATTGAGAAAATCAAGTTTAAAGCGAGGCCCGACGGCTCGCCCTACGCTATGCAATCCACTCACGCTGTCACTCACGCTTATCAGCTGGAGGGCTGCAGGCCCGACGGCTTACCCTACGCGATCCACTCACGCTATCACTCTATCAGCTGGAGGGCCGCAGGCCCGACGGCTCGCCCTACGCGGTCCAATTACGCTGTCACTCGATAGAGCTGTCAAGCTGATAAGCTACGCGATCCACTCACGCTCAGTTTATCGGCCAGAGGGCTGCAGGCCCGACGGCTCACCCTACACGATCCACTCACGCTGATATTACTCTATCAGCTGGAGGGCCGAAGGCCCGACGGCTCGCCCTACGCGATCTACTCACGCTGTCACCCTATGAGCTGGAGGGCCGCAAGCCCGACGGTTCGCCCTACGCGCTCCACTTATGCTGTCACTCTATCAGCTGGAGGGCCACAGGCCCGATGGCTCGCCCTACGCGATCCACTCACGCTGTCACTCTATCAGCTGGAGGGCCGCAGGCCTGACGGGTCGCCCTACGCTGCGCGATCCACTCACGCTGTCAGTTTATCGGCCAGAGGGCCGCAGGCCCGACAGCTCGCCCTACGCGGTCCACTCACGCTGATGTCACTCTATCAGCTGGAGGGCCGAAGGCCCGACGGCTCGCCCTACGCTACGCGATCCACTCACGCTGTCACACTATCAGCTGGAAGGCCGCAGGCCCGACGGCTCGCCCTACGCGGTCCACTTACGCTGTCACTCTAACAGCTGGAGGGCCGCAGGCCCGACAGCTCACCCGACGCGATCCACTCACGCTGTCACTCTATCAGCTGGAGGGCTGCAGGCCCAACGGCTTGCCCTACGTGGTCCACTCACGCTGTCACACTATCAGCTGGAGGGCCGCAGGCCCGACTGGTCACCCTACGCTACGCGATCCACTCACGCTGTCACTCTATCAGCTGGAGGGCCGCCCTACGCTACGCGATCCACTCACGCCGTCAGTCTATCAGCCAGAGGGCCGCAGGCCCGACATGGCTGGCAGTGACACGTGTCTCAGCAGCATCAGGTTTGAGGAGTTGGAAGTCAGTATTAAATCCGTCTGTATCTTTTCGTCCAATATTCCGCAGGGTTTGATGACGAAAGTCTTTGATCAGTGTATGTTGCCAGCGATGACTCGCTTACAATGGGCCTTATAAGTAGACCCCGGTATCGGACGTGCAAAATGGTAGCTGTCAAGTTCTTAGGGATGGGGTAAAAATATTTGTGATGTCGATAATATAAGTTACATATCGATAATTTTTCTTTACCATAATAATAAGCTAAGACTTTAGTTAAACGCACCTATTTACGATATAAACTAGGACTATATAATTATAAAATCAACAAAATATTTATTTAATGTTATGTAACATCGCCATACTTTTTATTGAGGCAATTGTCGATGAACCTTCTGAAGTTTGGGTTTTCGAATTTGGTCCAAAGTATGTTACAACTGACGAAAAACTTAAGCAGATCTCGGTTACAGTTTAATTGGTTTTAATTTATTTTCTTTTTTTATAAGCAACGCAATCTTGTATGAAAACAAGATTGCGTTGCAATGCAAGATATGCAAGATTACAAATATTGGAATGGAATATCCTTTATTAAATAATCAATATTAGTAGAACATACGTTGTTGATTTTCTCTTGATGGCAATTTGACTCCATGTGCTTTTTTATATTCCAACATCTGGAAATGATGTGGATTCTGCAAATTGTATATTAAATGTTTTTTTTTCATTTTTCAAGTTCAGGGTGTTCAGCAAGAAGTGACTCCACTTTCTATTGTATAAAAATATTTTTGGCGATTAGACTCGTAAACACGGCTAAATAATCGAAGACATCGTTGTAAGATGACTTTGACATAGAAAGTCAAAGTCATCTTACATAAATAATTTATTATAAGTATTTAATATCTTCAAAGTTTTTATTACATGTCGTGCAACTCGAAACATAATAAATGTAATAGCAACCAGAGATTTGTATTGTAATAGTAATGATTTATATATTAAATGTTAATTATTATCATAGATCCCAAAAAAAGGGATACAAATAAATGGTCCTTGTACATAAAAAAAAATAGTACAAAAAATCGAGTATTAAATGTTAATTATTATCATAGATCCCGAAAAAAGGTATACAAATAAATGGTCCTCGTACAGTAGCGTTCAAAATTGCATGGACAGTTTAGGAATGAATTCATTTATAAATTGCCCATGCAATTCTGAACGCCACTGTACATAAAAAAAATAATTGTACAAAAAATCGAGCATCGATATCGACATCACATAATGCGTTTACCTATCCCTAAGTAAGAACTTGACAGCTATCATTTTGCACCTCCGATACCGGGGTCTACTTATAAGAATGCTCAATGTCACCCAAAGGGCAAAGGAGAGGGCTATGCTAGGAGTGTCTCTGCGATATTGGATTAGAAATGAGACCATCCGCAGCAGAACCAAAATAACCGATATAGCTCTTCGAATCGCTAAACTGAAGTGGCAGTGGGCGGGGCTCGTCGCGCGTGGAACCGATGGCCGTTGGGGCGGTAAGTTTTTCGAGTGGTGGTCACGTACCGGAAGGCGCAGCGTAGGTAGGCCCCCCACAAGGTGGACTCATGACCTGGTGAACGTCACTGGATGCGGGTGGCACAGGGCCGGTCTTTGTGGCAATCTTTGGGGGAGGCCTATATTCACCAGTGAACGTCTTTCGGCTGATATGATGATGATTATGATAATGAAATCCGTATGTTTCTACCAAATGTCTAAAGCAGTACTTCAAAATCTACAGATCGCTAAACCTAGCGGTTGTGGCAGGCAGTAACACTGGAGTATCAGATCTGAGGAGTTGGACGTTAGTATTAAATTCGCATGTTTCTACTTAATATCTAAAGAACTTCTTTAAAAAAAGATCAAGAAATCGATAAAAGATAAACTTTGCGGTTATTGTGGGCAGTACTGCAGCATCAGGAGTGAGGAGTTGGAAGTCAAGATCAGGCTGTTAGTATTTGATTATGTCAAACATGCTATACTTTAATTTTCACGTGTCTAACACTCTCGGTTAAGGTCAGCAGTACGTCTGCAGCATCAGGCTTTGAGGGTACAAGGATACAAATATTATAATATTGCATTGTCATGGGGACTTGACACGAGTTCCAAATTTCATTAATTTTGGGGCAGTAGAAGTGGTCGAAAAATCGATCACAAGATTTGAAGCATCGACGACAGTTGATACGCGGTGAAGTTAATAAAAACCGTTTAATAAAAAAATGGTTATTGATATAAAAAATTGTATATAGTAAAGCTGCAATTTTATTAAAAATATCCATGAAATAAATTAAATCAAAATGTCAATCGGAATCCCATTTCATTTTTCTATCAGATCAGTACTTGGAAACGATAGGATTGCATTGTCAACGCACCGCGAATTCTGGCAATGAAAACTTGGTTAGGTTTCATTTGACATAAAAGCAGAGTGCTAGATTGGAATATCGAAATTTGATTGGAATTCTACGAAAGTGTGGCGCCGAAGGACGCTGGAGTTTGTGACGTCCTTTTTTTAATCGGTTGTTCTAGTAGAGTTTATAATTGGCGTGATAATATGTTATTTATCTAACTAATTAGCTTTAATGAAAGGTTTAATAAATGAAGGTTGCTTAGATTTAGACAATTACTTAGGTAGTCTTAATAACCTTCATTCAGTTGTAACATGGAATCAGTGTTTATTTGTTGTACAGTCGACGTGAAAGATATCATTACTGTTTAGGTGCCGAAAATTTACACGACTTTATTGTCTTGACATTAAGGTCGTGTAAATATATTTTTGGTACCTAAATCGCAATGATATCTTTGACGTCAACTTTACATCTCAGGCCAAAGTTGCTTTCCTCGTTGATGACCCTTCAGACAATACCAACATTTTTACTATGGAGGAAAGGTAGAGACTCAAAGAGTACCTATTTGAAACACAAGATGTTAAATTTTCATCCAATTTAATATGTTAATTTATGCCTTATAATATGTTAATTTATGTAAATAAACATTTAAACGACAAAAACACCTTAATGGGCATGTGCACGTATTCTTATCCGCAATTTTTCCACGGAATATTACAAAAAGGTACATTAGCAGATCATCACGGAGAGCCAGATTGAGCAAATGCAGTGTCATTAGCCTAATGCAACCACACACCACGCATAAAGCTTTGAAAAATAACCACGTTTTTATACAATGGCTATGTCGGTATATTTAAATATTTAGCGAAACGGGATACTCACGTAATTTAAGTCTAAACATGTCGAGAAATTATCGACCTAAATTGCGTGAGTAACCTGTTGTTTCGCTACATACTCGTATAAACATATGTTTGAGTCGCATGTTACTCATAATGTGTATTGTTGTGAAATTTTATATTAAAAATATAAAATATACCTAATATCAAAATCATTCTATGGTGGAATAGGCTGCAAAATGAAATAATTGGATTGAATATGAAAATTGAAATGATTTGAATACTGTTTTTACACTTTTTACCCTAGGGTCGCATAATTTAATTATGGTGGATACAATGTCAGATAATTTCTGAAAATGTGATTGATTATCAAAGGTGATTCTCAGTTCTGTTTTCATCAATCTTAAGAAGATGAATAATTAATATTTAGGATACAAAAAATAAATCCATACCTACATCCATATACCTACGTCCATTATGTTACGAAAGTTAGTGATAAAAACTATCATAAGCACACATAAGTAGGTAATCTCTCCAATATTTTACCCCTGGCAGTAGAAAAAGGAAATTAAAAAGAATGCGGATGCGTATTGTTGATTGTTCATAGAAAATTACGAGACCGAAAGACCGAATTTAACTTCGCAACTCAAAAATAGTGACGTTAAATATAGTTTTCATTAACTATGTATATATTTTTTTGCAATTGGCCCTCTAGCTATTATCTGTCTATTTATACATAGGTTTATGTTGACATTGACATAGCAGTATAGTCGCATAGGTTCACATTGGCACCTAGAACCCATATTTAGTGCAAGATTAATGTAAATTGTTGTATTTGCATATTTTGAGGCGAGACCTGAGCAATATAATAAAATATTATTCACTTTAGGTATAAAAATTTAAACTTTTCAAGAAATTTACATTTCAGTAGAAAACATGAACAAGTTGTTCATGTTTTTTTCCCTATTAACAATAAATATTTCCAAACGTAGTAGTAGTAGTGAAACACTTTATTGTACATAAAAAACAAATCATAACATAACAAATATTCACTTTTAGAATAAGTACAAAGGCAAACTTATCCCATTAAGGGATCTCTTCCAGTTAACCTTTGAGCAGTTAAGGAGAACTAGACACAGAAGGCAGACAAACTGTACAAAGCGATTAGGAAAAGAAAAAAAAAATAAGAAAGCTAATCTAAACAAGATAGACACGTACACATATAATATAAATATCTAAATATATACTAATAAACCTACATAATATATACACATGAACAATATATACATACATACTACATGCCGCACATGAAATAGTCAACACTCGTCTGCAAGCCACAACTTTTTCAGATTAGCTTTCAGCGACGCGACAGACTGACACTGTCGAAGAGAAAGAGGCAAACGTATTTAGTTTCTCATCCATGCTTAGAGTAGCACTGCAGAAATCCAGCCAGGAGAGGGCGATTAGCATTCAAAGCTCCACAAAGCATTGATCATCGGATTAACCAGGCAAAAGGAATCCTTGAAAAGACATCCGCTTTCACGTCGATACTCAAAAACATCCATATTCTATAATCTGTGTTACAATCCTCCTTGATAAACCTTGGTACCGCAGCAAACTGTTATTGACAGTTCATAAATGTTATTACTTATTAGTTATTTAACAATACCTATTTTCAGTTTAACGAGTGTTTTATGAACTACACTTTCATGGAAATTATCATAAAAATCGCATTATTTTCTATGAAAAATTCGTTCATTAACGGAGAATATACACTCTCCTTTAATGAAGGAATTATTCACATTTAAATGAACTGTAAAATATTGTAATTAGATTTAAGTACATACGTATAAACACCAGATAAATTAATTATTTCTATAATTTTATATCACGCAGTCACACATTTCAATAGTTACCCTAATTAAACTAAAAACCAAGCAAAATTATTATTGGAATTGGATACATCGATATAATACTGGTACCTGCATTTATAATTATATGTAGTAGGTAATTGTAGTTTCAATGAAATGACAGGATTCAACTGAAAAATTATGTCCAACAAAGTATTTCAACGGACGTGGTACCTAGTTATTTTGAACATTCGTGCACGTAGTTGCAGCCTATAGTTTGTTACTCGCACTTAACAATGTAACTTTTCCTTTTATAAAGCGAAACTACCAAAACATTGCTCTGAAACTGTCGACAACCAAACCTCAACTATACATATCTAATGAAAGAATGTCGTATGTGTGTTTGGTTTGTAGGTTCGAACCTACCGTTATAATACTGATTAGGTATTCTCCAGTTAGTTGCAGTTACAAGCATTTTGAACGCAACTTGTCCTGCGAACATTGACATTGCGTACGTAGTCTGTAGCGTCAATTAAGACGAAGTATGTGAAGGGTCCACGGAAAAAACAGGTCCTTAAAAAAATCAGGGCAAATTCACACCTTATTCTTTATTTTATTTTATTTTATTTATTTTAGGGATAACAAACAACTATACAATATTCGGTGCTATTAAGTATTACATAAATTACGGATTACATTATGTATAGTCAACAGCATTATCCACGGGTTACTCTAACAAATTGTGGTTGCCAAAAGTGAATTTGTTTTAAAAATTTAAATACAAAAAGTTTCTTATATATACATATGTAGCAGTAAAGAGTAATAACAAATCGGTATACAATATTAAATTTGTTAGGAATATAAATGGGCGTTCACTTCGCTTTTTTGTATACTTAAACTATTAAATGAACGGCAGGAAATATATGCTGTTAAAAGTAAGGTGGTATTTCCTTCATGTTAGCTATTTTCGTAATCTCGCTACATCAGATTTCTAGCAAGAGAATGTTCAATTATCAAATTATTAGGTATTATTATTATTAGGGAGGGGGGTCTGACACTCGCGGGGGTCGCAGCTGGTGCAAAGATTGTCCGTCGCCATTCAGCGTGGCAACGCGGCTAGTGTGATGGGCATCTTTGCACCGGGGACGACTCGCGGGGGTCTTTTCGACTAGTTTTAGTATTTTAGTATTTCTAAGCCCTCCTCAACTCCAGTAGCAATTAAGCGACCAAATAGGCCATCGATAGCATCAAACAATTCATCCTCTTCACAATCTGGACCCGAAAAACGAAAATGTGTGGACCCATTAGAAGCCGGACCATCTGAATTAGCTAAAGAAGAATTTGTTACGATACCTGACGAAGATGAAAATAACGCTGTGGTATCCAAAATGGAACCCGAATTTGTTAATGAAAGTATGTGGGATGATGACGATGATAGAACGAATAATGATGAAACAAATTTTTAGATTTTTAGTTATTTAGTACTTCGTATGTAGATTGATTTGTTTATTCAATAAATAAACGGAATAAATAAATAATAATAAATATTTTTATTCTCAAATAACGATTACTTTCATGAGACATGATAATTACTTATGTCATCTCGCAAAACAGCCGGAGTAAAGCGACGGGGAAAATATTTCCATCTTAAAGATTCAGCATGATACTGCTACAAAACCCACTCTATAAGTAAGTATTTAGTATTGAGTAAGCTTGTAACTTGAATATTTTATTATATTATATTGAATCAGAATAAAGTTTTTATAATTTCTTTAGCTTTACTATCCTAAAATACATAATAACTTAATAACACAATGTTGTAACAGATGTGCTTACTATAGAAAAAAATCAACTGCGAAAGACTCTGGTTGTCACGGGATTTGAACCCGCTTCCTCTGGATTGCTGGTCCAACGTGCTTCCAATTACACCAGACGACCTTCCGTCGATCACGGCGAATTTAGTCAATGGTATTGTGAAGCTAATCAATAGCGACATCTGTACTTAATGTTTCGAAGGTACTACAACCTTAAGCCACTCAAAGGCGTGTGTCTACCACAATCGTCCGCAAACTCGACAACTCTCCGTAACTTAATAACATTATTATCAATGTTATATTTATGAAAAAAACTTCTGTATCATATTATTTGAAATATGGTACTGGATTTTTGTTCTTTTATTTACTTCATTTTCATGAGAGAGTTCGTGTGTAGATGGAAAGTATCTGCAATTAGTTAATATTGAATGAGAAAAATCACCGTCATAATCGACACTATTATTTTACTTGATGGGATTGAATAAATTATATAAATTACATGCTTTTCATTCATTAAAATTCTTTGCTTGTTAAACTTTACTCTTTATAATTAAATCCAACCATTTGTTATTGAAAAATCCGCCGTAATTGTAACAGTTATACTAGATGGCGATATTGTCGCAAACACAGCAAATATGTAGATATATTTATTATGATAATTTCAGATGGGTAACGTCTACTCTAGTCTGAAACATGCGAAAGGCAACATATTGAGTAATTCATTGTTTGCAAGCCAATCAGGGCTGATTACCCGTGGATGATCTTAATTAGGTAAAGTCAACAATCAACTGCATCGCTAATGAGAAATTAGAAACTAGGTCATCATAACGCGGTGTCGATGTTATGCTTTCTATGTATTAATTAACACGTTCGTCATCGGTATTCACGGCCATACTGTAAAATCATAAAGTTGAAATTCAATTGTAAATTACATAGTCGTTACCACTGCCGAACATGTTAAACATAACTTCTACAGATTTCACACTAACTACACCGACCTTTTTTAGGCCCCAGTAAATATTGGTAAATTGTTGGCCAATTTAAGATACACTACCTACTATGCAATAGAGCGAGATCACGGGATTGTTTTCTTGTTTTACACTCGGGAAGCGGAATCCCTTAGGTAGGCCATGGTTTAATGTGTACAGGCGCTATTTATAAGTTTTATGACAATGCTATCAATTAGTCTTAGGTACCTTTATGGAATCATGACAGCTAAAGTGTTATGGTTTTGCTCGATTATGGTTTGTAGTTGTATTATTGGTTGAACTTACTAATTTAATAACAAATACCGACCGTTTCTTTTCAAACAGCTTCTTTTTTTCTGTTTTTTTTTTTTGAAAAAAATCAATGATATTTTCAACTTTAATTTTCAACTCTAAACCAATGTCAATAAAGTTTATTTTTTACTTACACCAGGAGAACGCGATGTCACCGAGGAAAAGTCAATTGAAGGAAAGGAGTGACAGTGACAATGACATTGATTATTTCTTTAAAACCTCGGAAAAAAACGAATTTTTCATACTTTCCCGGGTAAAAACATTTGATTTTTTCTGACATTTTAAACGCTAGGCAGGCATTATAGGTCAACCAGATGATTTTTTTACTAAAACTTTTCAATTGTGCAACTAAAGTGCATTCATTCTTACTTGTCTTATCGTGTAAACAAACACTTTTTGAAAACATTATCACACTTTTCTCCGCAATTATACAATAATCATCACGTCAAATGTTGTTGCATACTTTTAAAAACTCGCGAAGTATGATAATCACTCAAAAAAGCACTGAACAATATCATTTCTGTAAAGATTTTCGTCAATAAACGCTGTTATGGTTGGATAGCCTTCAAAACTTCTGACATAGACATCGCAATGTTGTCTATGTACCGTAATGTTGGCATGACAATATGTCGATATTAATACTTAAAATACAACTAGGGGAAAATGCAATTAAAATAAATTGCAGTAATTCACCAAATATGCTGTAGTTGATTTCAATATGCTTTTGATATAATATTGTACTAATTAATTCTCTTCCTGACAGACGATGTAAAATCAATAATCCTCTATTTACGTAAGTAGTGAAATTATCGCTGACATTTCCTTATATCGACATTTCTAATCACTAGTGATTGTCTTTGATCATCATCGACGTTTTGTTTGTTTACATGATAAGACAAGTAAGAATGAATACACTTTACCTACTAACAAAAATTACAATATTACGTTAATGTGTTGATCAGTGATGATCAATATTACATTAGATTGCAACGTTCATTTGTAATAAACTACTTATCCATGCGTTGATAAAATATGAAACACTTCTAATTGGATTCTAGAATGTATACCTACTTCAGCATTTTGTTTTTAACCATGCGATAATAAATACAGTGTAAGTTCATCAGAATTCGCTGACGTCAGCAATAAGACAAATAAACCCTCATTCCGTTAACAAACCAACAAGATAGCAAAAGTTGGGGTCCCACTGCTAATGACGCGAATTGAAAACTCTTATGGCATAGGTAGCGTAGCACCTAAGTTACAATTAATACAAGGCGATTTCTAAGTAAGTAGGTATATCTAGATAATTCCCTGTCATTCGCCCAGCAGATTAATTTGGAATCTCCAAAGAAGGAGTAGGCTAATTTACGCTACAATTTGCTTTACTTTACCTGTTCTGTTCTGGAATCTATCCCCTATTGGTCTAACCTATGAAATATAAAAAAAAAATTAGAGAAATGATTGTAGCTCTTCAGTTAATTTCAATTTAAGATGCAAAGTAGATTATAAATATTAGATGTCATATACCAAAGAAAAACGACCAAGATCACCTATGTCCGAGGTGGGGATCGAACCCACGTACTCAGCTTTCGCGGCTTATGCCTGTACCCCTCGGCCACTCGGTCTTAGCAACCACCGGTCAAATTTCTCGGGTATGCTCAATAGATGGCAGCACCATCTCTCTCTAGCTATTCTAGAAAACTGTAAAGTATTCTAAATAGGAGGTGCAGGCATGTAGTTAGTGCTTGCCCTTAGAGAATGGTCAAAGGCGCCTAGCCTTGTAAGGGATTGCATATACCCGAGAAATTTGACCGGTGGTTGCTAAGACCGAGTGGCCGAGGGGTACAGGCATCAGCCGCGAAAGCTGAGTACGTGGGTTCGATCCCCACCTCGGACATAGGTGATCTTGGTCGTTTTTCTTTGGTATATGACATCTAATATTTATAATTTATATAGTATTAAGTAGTGTGACTACTGGAGAAAAATTAAAAGTACAAATCAAAATATTTAGTTAATAAATAATTTGATTTGTGTTTTCGCAATATGCTCAATGCAAAGTAGATGTTGTCAAATCCAAATGGCATTCATGTGAAACATGATACCCAAATATTTTTGTATTTTCAAATTATAGTGCCTAACGTACATGATTTGTAACATTGTATACAAATGTACTAACTTACTGACATGAAAAGTGAAGTTTATGGAAATAATGATCGCTTGTTCGCTACTATAAAAGCCTTGCCCTTAGGCGAATTAACTGGATCCAGCTAGGTTGTGAGTAATGTCGGAAAGCGGCCGCAATCCAGACCTTCAGATAACTGGGCCACTTGAATACAATTCCTGGATAAGGCATAGGTAATATAATAAACATTTTGTTTTGACTATAGGTTAAGAGTAAAAATAACTGTCCAAACAATAGAGAATTATTGTTATACTTATTACATGCAGATCGTAATACAGTAATCGTAATGAAGTAGGTACCTACCTATGTAAGTTGGCCCATCCCTCTACACGTCTTAACTAAATGAGTATGATGAATTCCCCTTTATTTTACTATAAGTACCTTCATCATCATTATCATCCGCCTATGATAGTCCACTGCTAGACGTAGGCCTCTCCTATTAACTATGCGTTCATCAAATAGTGGTCAGTGACACTTCAATCCCTTAGTTGACTCTTACGACACCCGCAGGAGGAGTTGGGGTGGTGACAAATGTATTCTTACTGCCGTCACCACACGGCTAAAGCACTATTTAAGCACCGAAATTACAATAAATATTTTGATAATAAATAAATTGATAAATTGGCCAGTAATCGTCTAGTAGTCTTCTCTAGTCTCTAGTGGTAGGACGCTATGAAGTGTACGGAATAACTCAGATCCTTTAATGTGAAACGGGCTGAATTAACCCCTTTGAAATGATATTTATTTTGAGCAAATAATAATAAATAGAATGAACTAGTTATTTAAAATAAAGTACGAATGATGTAATTATCTATTATAAAAAGATTGTATGATAGATACATTTTGACAAATTCAAGTATTGAAGTTTATTTGAAGATTAGAATTATTGACATATTGTACAATAAATGAAGTAAATAATAAAATATTTTAAATGAAGGATGAAATAATAAAATAGTTTGAATGAGGGAATAAAAACCCCGATCACCTAAGTGACATCTGCAAATGTAGTGGGTATATTAATATAAATGGGAAATTCAATGATTATTTTGTGTTCAAACGCATTGTAAACATGAGCGGTCGTTTTGGTACACACCTACTTCATGTAATATTCATGTAAATTTGTAGGGTCTCGTATCCAAAAATGGGCAGAAATCGGAAGTACCTTGTTGTTTCGTTGTTTCACCCCTGCTTTCAAACCTAATCTATTGGATAAAATTGATATTTTCCGATATAGTCGCCCCGAAGGTCGAGAACCTCTCCACTTTTGAAGCGTACGTCCAAAATATAATATGGAAAAAATGGATCAAAACACAATAACGGAACAAACAATATTACTGAAAACTGTTTTGAATTTCATAAATTAGGCTGTTTTTCAGTTAGTTACCTATGGCAAAGTATCCTTCTCAGTAAACGAAAATAATATTATGATAACCTTATAACTTTGATTTATTAAATATATATAGTTTCTGTAGTATTTTAAACTGTTTACCTCTACAATGACTTAATGATGAACAAGCAACTACGGGACTACACCTTAATACGACCTTAATATGTCTGACCAGTTCCATTGATATTCACTACTTAACATAATCTTAATTATTATCATAATCAGGTTCATCATATATTTCAAAAAGACTAAGTTTCACAATTACTTTTACGACCAAAAATAATAAAAGTAAACCGTGATTTTATTATTAACTTGAAAAAATATTCACACGTCCTCAACACCCAAGGGATGAATCCATTTTCTTTTCTTTTACATTTCAATTATCAAACTCGATTTTGTCTTGAGTTTATCCTATTGTGAAAAAAGTTTTTATTAAATTGCTGCGTATTTTAACCCTTAACCAGGTTGTGATCTCATAGCGACCACTTAGCAAAAGATTTTTTTCTGACGAGCAAAACGCTTGTAGCGGCCAGTACGAGTAAATGTCATTGACGTATAGTCTAATAAACTGACAGATTTCTGAACGAACCCAAAATCGATGTGTCAGAACAAATTTCTTTGACATTTTAGTTGTCAAATTCAAAAACCGAAAAAGTGGCAGATTTTGTGTGTTGCTCCAGACAAATACTATTATTGTGTCGAAAAAAATTACGGTAAGTGCTATCTGTTGATTTATTTTGGCAGTATATAAGGTAATGTAAGTGTAGTATGTCATAAATGGTCACAGTAATAGTTTTTACTTAAAATTTTTGCTTTTAAAGTTTGTGGGCCCTATACGACCTCTGCCCGTTTCGGTTTGGTACAAGTGGTTTGTATGTGAGCACTGCCCGGCTGGGAATTTATGTGAAATTTAAGGGTAAGTTCAATACTGTACACTATGTAGGTCCACCCACTAAACATCTCAAGACTTACTGTAAGTATATAATTATAAGTTAGTTTTGAAGCGGATTTTGCTAAATAGTGTTTGCATATAAAAATAAATATCCTTTTTTTCTTACTTTTATTGTGGTCTTATTGTGTCCATAATTACATGTAAACATAAAAACTACCCCTTAAAACTTCAATGTATCGCCAGCAGGGCAGTGGCCACATACGGAACACGTAGGCCTCCTGGTGACAAGCACAGGGCGTATATTGACCACCGGGTTTTTTTTTGGAAATAATGTTTCTAAAAAAAAACAAGAAATTAGTTTTTTATTGACGCTATTATCTACCGAAATCAGGATACGAAAGTGAAAAAATCGCCAGGCCTGTTTAAGGGTTAACCGTCATAATCTACAACAGGCTTGTAACTGTATTTTTACTGTGCATTAGGTTAGTTAAAATTAATTATAGCCTCACTTCAATATACTCCAATAAAATGAATGAAAAATAAAACCAAATACACTTACGGTCAACGAATTGACCCGTATTTATTATTCGTAATCGTAATTTCGTATGTTGCCGTGTGGTAACGGCAGTAAGAATACATTTGTCACCACCCCAACTTCTACTGCGGGTGTAGTAAGAGTCGACTAAGGGATCGAAATGTTACTAACCATTATTTGATAAAAGTTGGATGATGGACAGCAGCACCATCGTAGTGGAAACATTACTGCGATCGCCAATCCGCTTGCCCAGCGTGGCGATTAGGGGCATTTACCTTCTAATGCGTTTGTACGCATAGTTAATAGGAGATGCCTACGTCCAACAGTGGACTATAATAGGCTGATGATGTGTGTAGTATGTTCCCAGTATTTTCTATGAAAAAATTCACCTGCCCCTATTCATTTACCGAGAGTGTATTAATTTTAATACGTCCATTGATACATTGAGTTAATAGGTAATTTGCATTTTTTTTTATGTAAATTAAATAGTCTGTAATGTAATAATTTTTATCTAATATATAAAAACTAACATTTATTCATATTATTCGTTGATTTACTGAAGTGGCAGTGAGCGGGGCACATTGCGCATAGAAGCGTAGGCCGTTAGAGCGGGAAGGTTCTCGAGTGGCGGCCACGTACTGGAAGACGCAGCGTGGGTAGGCCCCTTACAAGGTGGACTGATGACCTGGTGAAGGTCGCAGGAGTCCGCTGGATGCGAGTGGCTCAGGACCGGTCATTGTGGCAATCTTTGGGGGATGCCTATGTTCAGCAGTCGACGTCTTTCAGCCGATATTATGAAAACATGAGCGGGTTCTAAATAAAAAGGAAACAAAGTAATACATGAGTTTTTTATCTTTTGGTGAACTTTGCAAACACAAATATGGTTTTCATGTAAATCTGTTTTTCTGAGGAAAGTTATTCCCGGCTTCCAGGTGTTGCAAAACATATTCCAGGAACCCTTTTATTATTTCTCTTTCATGAAACGATGTGTTGCTGATGTTCGTTTTTTGCACTAGTTGGAAAAGTATAAAACAATCAATTATTTTCATAATTAATTTAAATTAAATAAAGTCACAATATCTAAAAATATCTAATAAACTTGTGTTCATGTTTTAGCATTTATAAGTATCTCAGCCTCCTTAGCGTTTTTAGTAGTGACTCTAGTGACCCTGCCTACGAAGCTGGAGGGTCCGTCCTGGTTCGAATCCTGGCGAGGACATTATTTGTGTATTTATTTATCGCCAATATGGCAAAATATTTATGCAATAAAGGTAACGTATCACATATATCACATCATCAGCCTATTAAGAGACCACTGCTGGACAAAAGCATCTTCTACTACCGAAGCGTTTAAACGCAGTAGGAGGTGAATACCCATAATCGCCACGCTGAGCAAGCTGGTTGATGATCGCAGTAATGTGTCCACTCCACTATGATGATGCTTCTGGCCGTCATTAATCCTCAATAAATAAATTCAAACCCCTTAGTCGACTCTTACGCCCATTGAAAGAGTTGGTTAGTTGTTGGTTGGTTGGTGGAGTTGGATAAAGGTTAAATAAAAAAGTAAAGTGTCGGCGTGTTCTCGAGTGGCGACCACGCACTGGACGGCGCAGCGTGGGAAGGCCCCCCACAAGATGGAGCGACGACCTGGTAAAGGTTGCGGGTATCCAATGGATGCGGACAGCTCACGACCGATCTTTGTGGAACTCTCTGGGGGAGGCCTATGTCCACTTGTCCAGCAGTGGACGTCAATTGGCTGCTGATGATGATGATGATGAAAAAAGTAAATATTTTAACCGATATGATGATGATGATGATGTTATATAAAACCTCAACTATGGCGTTTAATTAGTATTGTTAATCTGTTATCTGCAAATGTTGGAATAGTAAAATGAATGAACTTAAAACGTAGCGTAAAACCACAGATCGATATAAGTAATTATACGAGTAGATACTACACACGGATGAAATATCGTAATATGGAGCTACTCGTATTAGGCGTATTACTCGCGCGGAAACTTATATTAGTAATACAAGGAATATCCCGTTATATGCTCTTTGTTCTTCTGGACCTCAGCTTGTAATTAGTGTGTATTGCTGGCGACCATAAGACAGGGGCCAGCTAATGGACTGGAGCCACCATTAGTGAGCACAACATTTGGCCTTAGGACCGTCGGACATTGCACTATATATGAAGTACGATAGATTGTATGGGGTTTGATTAACCAATGTTGCAAAGTCAGTCGCTTTGTTTCAAACTTATGTGTACTTGTCATCAAGCCTGTGATCAAGCACAATAATTCTTGAGTCTTTAGATATACCCAATTAGCTAGCTTGAGACTGAGTAGAGTAGGTTGGTTGCCTATATATTTTGATGTTATGTCGCTATAATTATTGCTTATAATTATATTTTTACTTGTTGATAATGTCAATTAATTTGGCGTCCGTTCATAAATGTTTAAAACATGAGATGTTTGCAATATATTTGATGATCAAACGAACTTACCAAGTGAAGTTCGATCACAATTATGTGAGCAACTTCATTCGACGCGATTTAAGGTTTACATATTGTAGTAGCGCCCCACGCATCAGCCTTGCACGGTGTTTAAAGGTTTTTTTTTTTTTTTTTTTATGTTAGCAACACTAAAAACATTCCCACTATCTTTCACCCCCTCTATCGGGGTTCCATAGTCGGCTCACTGACTGCCTCGTTCGAATCATTTTGTTTACAGTATTAATGTTGAGAATTTATTTCACTTTTTGTTATAAGTGGGTAGGGTGACGTTAGACAAAACTGTCCTTTAATATTGAGGGTGGGTTGTTATAAATCGCGTCGAATGAAGTTGCTCACATAATTGTGATCGAACTTCACTTGGTAAGTTCGTTTGATCATCAATTATATTTCACAACTTCATTCTTTGCGATTTAAGGTTTACATATTGTAGGATGTTCAGAGCACAAATGTGAAATAAATCTCAAACGCAGAGACGAAACGTAAAATAAACAGTAAAGGTACTCTCAGGACAGCAAATCTTTTATTAGGTAAGTTTAAAATAAACTAAAGAGTTTTAATTCTTATTTTGATTTAGGTATTTAACATTATGCTAATCATGGTTATTATATTTATAAATTATTTTTATTTTACAGGTTTTTTGACGATGACGGCAAATATCTTAGCAAATTGATAGCAATCATCTACAATTTCATTATTATGAAACTAGGCAAAAATAAAAGAAAAAATCGCTTCAACTGGCAATTTTGCGTATGATGTCTACACTGACAACGAACTTGTTGGCTATACCAACATAGAAGTGGCAGAATGCCTAGTGCTATACTGTGCAGTGAACATAATATGTGTTGATACCACTATTGTGAAATCCAGCGACTCAATATTTGCGATGAGTCTTTGGCATATGTTTTTTTTTTTGTAACTGATAAATAAAGTGTCTATGTTGGAACCGTAAAGTGAATTAGTTATTATTTTAGTACGTCTGTATACATTGAGATGACAAAGTTCTGGTTTCTCGTCAAAAAATGGAAGTTAATATCGGTTGTGTACAATTCCGTCGAGAATTTTTATTATAAATTTCGGAAGTAGTTGTACTTCTGTGTGTGTGTCAATATTTTGTGTTCGGATCAATATAAAGATTTGTACGCAGTGTGCGGTAGCCAGGGCCAATAAAATAAGTGTTTCTAGATCTTCATTAGGCCATTTACGTGTCAAAAAATTTTGAATCTCGCTAGAATGTGTTTTTTCCAATAATGACAGCGCATATTTGAATCAAATATTTGGATGGAGTTGTGTGGATTCTGAAACCAATAACTTTTCAAAGAATGGAAGCCAGGGTTGTGTTGGCCAATGCATTTTTAAAATGAAGTCTGTTAATTAAAGCGAATGAAGGAAATGCATATAAAGTTTTAAGTTTCTGCTGGAAAAGCGTTACTTTATTATTATATTTTTATTGTAAAAGCGTATTTGAGGCAATATTGTTTTTAATCGGCTTGCAAATAAATCTACTTCCGGTTCAACAAGTATTTGTTTTATTTGTTTATAGGCATAATTTCCTAACTCCCATCCAGTCGCTAAATTATCTACGAGATAATTGATCAGCGTGTATATTTTTCTTAGTGTTTATGTATGAAGCAAAAAACATAATTTCACAATTGTATATAATATTGTGGGCAAAAACATTTTAAAGCCAAAAACGCTACTTTTAATTTCAAATTATTAATGTGACATCTTAGTTCCGTATCTTTCCAATAACAGTGTGCTTCTTTACCAACGTTGAAAGCTCCCCAGCCAGTAGTGGAAGCATTAGAAAATAATTATTATTGCTTGAATCTGATTTTAACCTGAAGGGATTAAATTTTAGTTATGTCCACCACATATTCCGTAATTTATACTTTATTAACTTCTGACGACGGGACGGTAGTCTTAATTGCATAGGTATAATATGTTTCAAATTGAATATAAATAACAAGATATAAATAACTCTTTGCATCCAAGGTATTCATAAACTAGTTTTAGAATCCTTGAATGTTAGAAACCATCGCTAAACAATTAAATTCATATAAAATATCCAACATAAATTGGAGATAATATTTTCCGTGTGGTTCGTAAATGGGTATTAAATAATACGCATCTTATAAGTCTATTGGAGACACATGTAACAATTATTTTTTATTAATTTTGAAGCTGTGTGGTAATCCTCCATTTGAAAATGTGGTGGTTTTTACAAATGTATTCATACATTTTAAATTTAATATATCAATATTATTAACAGTAAGGGTACAATGTCACGTCATCTGTTAGCATATTTTAGTAAGTATTAAATACGTGTAACAGAAGATCCAGCAAGGAATTTGTTGGTGTGATGGCGTTGATTTAACACTTTGAGCGCGGGGAACTCTCGAGGGGAGTTCTCTGTGGGAGGTCAATTTTTGCTAAAAAGTGGAAAAAATCACGGGATCGGCTATGAGCGTAGCGCGTAGCACTCGTCCGCAATGAAATTGTTAACAGTTTATTAATAGACATTTTGTAATCAAGTTTTTCTTGTTCATATTTAGATTATTAGGTAGAAATAGGAGGTGATAATGATAAAATAGATATCTCTTGACCCTCCATGATAAAATAACGGGATCACTAGTTGACCAGGACCCTGATTTCTGACCAGGAGCGAGAGGAGTGCAGCAGACGTCCAGTGTATTGTACCTCGTGTGTTATTGTTTCTGCTCGTATATGCGAGGCGTGCGCACGCGCTCGCGGCCCCTGCGGTAGCAGGCGCTGTGTAGCTGGCGGCGGGCGACGGCGCCGGCGCGGGCAGCGCTGCTCTGCTGCACGATGGCGCCCTGCATCCGGCGAGGGATATGTCGTGTTCCGATGCAGTTACATGACCTCTCTGACGGCGGTGTCTATTCTTCATGATGAAATTTTCTTTATTAAATAAATTATACAGTTAATGTGTATCTTTCTTTTAAATGTATTAACGGTCTACGCTTTAGCTTTAGAACAAAAATTTGTCTCGCTCTGCATTATTTACAGTAACTTATCCTTTAAATTTGCATTTATTGCAGAAATGCCAAAATTCTTTCTCGTTTTTGTCTGTGTAAAATGAGAATCGCATAGAACACGACATGCGTCGCTTATAGGTTTTTGAAGGGGTATGACTAGAAGGTGGCAATTGGCCATATATGACCTTCAGCTAGTTTGTCCAGTCAATTGACGATTTCCTCGTCCAATTTTATTTCCTCGAGCGAGAACGGTGTGCATTCAGTGAGTACATTCTGGTGTCCGATGACCGGTTGACGTGCCAGGTTGAGAAGATGTCGTGCGTACAGAATCGGGGCTGGGCTGTGCTGATGGTGCTCGTGTGATGATCCCAAAATTGGAGATACAGGCGTACATAGCTAAATTGTTAGCTAGTTTGGCGTAACAGTACCTTTGTATGGTTACCCTTTAAACGTGACAGTAACAGCCCCATTTGGCACTACGCATACGATTAAGTTTTCCTTTTGTTTCTATTTTTAGCATCAAATAGACATTTTTCATTTCATTTCATCAGCGTTGTAGAAACTGGACCTTGCTGAAATTCAGCGGTAGCTACATATTCGGACAGTATCTGCCCGATTTGGCAGTAACGCATCAGTGTTGCAGAAACTCTGCGTTGCCGAAACTGGGCCTTGCGTTGTAG
Organism: Thaumatotibia leucotreta; assembly: GCA_025490895.1. Lineage (NCBI taxonomy): Eukaryota > Metazoa > Arthropoda > Insecta > Lepidoptera > Tortricidae > Thaumatotibia > Thaumatotibia leucotreta. The sequence continues at coordinate 44,823 of JALPQI010005314.1, read as the reverse complement.
AAAACTGCGTTGTAGAAATTCAGCGTCAGCTATTGTTAGCTAGCTTGGTATAACAGTACCTTTGTATAGTTACTGGTTTAGTCTTAAAACATGAGTAGCATGACAGTATCTGCCCGGTTTGGCAGTAACGTATCAGCGTTGCAGAAAACTCTGCGTTGCAGAAACTCGGCCTTGCGTTGTAGAAATTCAGCATCAGCTATTGTTAGCTAGCTTGGCGTCGACTTTGTTAGAAACTCGACGTTGAAGAAAACTCGGTGGCGTTGCATATATTCGGCGTTAGCTATTGTTAGCTAGCTTGGCGTAACAGTACCTTTGGGCTACTTGTTACCCTTTATGCATGACAGTATCTGCCCTGTTAGCAGTAACGTATCAGCGTTGTAAATATTCTGCGTTGCAGAAACTCGGCGTTGCAGAAACTCGACGTTGAAGAAAACTCGACGTTGAAGAAAACTCGACGTTGAAGAAAACTCGGCGTTGAAGAAAACTCGGCGTTGCATATATTCGGCGTTAGCTATTGTTAGCTAGCTTGGCGTAACAGTACCTTTGGGCTACTTGTTACCCTTTAAGCATGACAGTATCTGCCCTGTTAGCAGTAACGTATCAGCGTTGTAAATATTCTGCGTTGCAGAAAACTCGACGTTGAAGACTTTAAGCATGACAGTATCTGCCCTGTTAGCAGTAACGTATCAGCATTGTAAATATTCTGCGTTGCAGAAAACTCGACGTTGAAGACTTTAAGCATGACAGTATCTGCCCTGTTAGCAGTAACGTATCAGCATTGTAAATATTCTGCGTTGCAGAAAACTCGACGTTGGAGACTTTAAGCATGACAGTATCTGCCCTGTTAGCAGTAACGTATCAGCATTGTAAATATTCTGCGTTGCAGAAAACTCGACGTTGAAGACTTTAAGCATGACAGTATCTGCCCTGTTAGCAGTAACGTATCAGCATTGTAAATATTCTGCGTTGCAGAAAACTCGACGTTGAAGACTTTAAGCATGACAGTATCTGCCCTGTTAGCAGTAACGTATCAGCATTGTAAATATTCCGCGTTGCAGAAAACTCGACGTTGGAGACTTTAAGCATGACAGTATCTGCCCTGTTAGCAGTAACGTATCAGCGTTGCAGAAACTCTGCGTTGTAAAAACTCGGCGTTGAAGATAACTCGGCGTTGAAGAAAATTCGGCGTGTTGCTTGACGTGCGAAGGCTTGAGCACGGAAACGTTGAATGATTCGAACGAGGCAGTCAGTGAGCCGACTATGGAACCCCGATAGAGGGGGTGAAAGATAGTGGGAATGTTTTTAGTGTTGCTAACATAAAAAAAAAAAAAAAAAAAAAACCTTTAAACACCGTGCAAGGCTGATGCGTGGGGCGCTACTACAATATGTAAACCTTAAATCGCAAAGAATGAAGTTGTGAAATATAATGCTTGATGTAACGTGTTTACTAAAGTTCATCAAAGCGTCTAGGTATGTAATCGAAAGTTCAGCAATTTGAACTTTAAATAAAATATATAAATAAAAATCGGGACGTACTTCAGTGATTTTTTTTATATGTAAGTATATAGACAAGGTAGGTAGCAACCCAAGTAAAGAAAATTCATCTTCTCGAAGGGAAATATTTATGGAAAACTTGTAAGGGTGTGAGACTCGGAATTCTATCATCTATCTTCGCGGATAAGATGGATGTCATGTTCTAATGAAGTGCAATTATAATTAGATAGAAACTCAACCATCATAGGCTGCTGAGATGAACTATGAATAGTCATTTTTTTATAAAATACCTAGAACTTTTGGCTCTGATTGGGAATGCTTAGAATTAATGCCATATGAATATCAGTAAAGCAAAATAATCAGCTAAGCACTAGATTTGTAGCGCTTTACTGAGTATTTTCTAGCGATATTGAGGGGCGGGTGGGGCAAGATAGCGGGAAGCGAGAGAGATTGAAGATACATTGCCTTAGGTACGGTCACTTGTTATGATTTTTATTATTGTTGTTTCGGGATAACATCAACGCCGCGTCGAAAAATTGTTATGATACAGTGCAGCCCTTTTTATAGTCATTTCTGATTCCCGTTGAGTCCCTGGTTTTGGCACAACACTTGGTATCTCTCCCGCTCCGCTCCCGTGCTTCAGGAACAGACCTTTCATCACACTTGCTTTCTAATCATGCCATTGCTTGCATGCATCGCGGGAGTTACAGAAAAGTGAAATTCCCTAAGGAGTTATAGAAAGGTTAATTAATGCCGTGTGGTGCCGGCTGAGTAGAATAGTACCACCCCATATCATCCCGTGGGTATCGTAAGAGGCGATAGAGGGAACGTGGTAAAAGTTTTTGACATCTTGGAACTTTTCCACGCTAATACTGCTCCAGCTATCCGAGTCTTTCTCCGGTCGTAGCGGTCCACGTTCCACTGGGTCAAGAAAGGCAAGGATGGGTATGTGCACCTGCGTTTGCGCGTACGCCTATTAGAGTGCACACTCTAATATTTCCTGCGCACTTGAATGCTTCCACAGAATGGACTCCGTTGTTGACGTTAAGTCCAGCGGCGATGGGTTAAGGTAGAGAGGTTCGGTTTGATGTAGGCCGGGCTTTGTCTGATGCCTGCACGCTGGCGGCTTTGGGGGTGCAGTATGCATCGTGGTCGCTTCTACTCTTTATTTGGGGTGACAGAGTGGATTCGGCAGCACCCAAAGTGACAAAGCAGCCCTTTTTAGGGAGGCACTGCTTTCCCCGCTCAGCCGGGGAGAGGGCTAGAAAAGGTGCCCTAAAAATTGCTCACCCTACACCTAAATGATGGCAGTAACCGCGGCTGCCTCAGCATCTCTAACTCGCGGTCGACGATTCCTCTGAGACGTGGACCACCTACCGCTGTCATATTCGCATGATGGATCGATTCCACCTCGGGTGCTTGCGCAAGATCATGAAGATCCGGTGGTCTGATAGGGTGCACAATACGGAAGTTTTGCGCAAAGCGAATGTAGGTGGAATAGAGGTCTACCTCATGCGTCGTCAGCTCAGATGGTGCGGGCACGTCTCGCGCATGGGAGAACAACGTGTCGCTCAGCGAATCTTCTATTCGGAACTCGAGAACGGCAAGCGGAAGCAGGGTGGTCAACTTCTCAGGTACAAAGATGTGCTGAAGCGGCACTTAAAGAAGTGTGACATAGATCCCGCGCGGTGGGAACAGTGCGCTGCCGTACGGTCCGAGTGGAGAGCGACCGTCAACAAAAAAGTGAGCGAGTTTGAATCTCAGCGGCGAATACAGCTTGATGCCAAGCGTGATGAGATCAAAGCGCGAACACCTGCGGCTTTAAAATATAATTATGTCAATGGTGTGCTAACCTGCCCTCAATGTTTGCGTACGTTTAGCAATAAGATAGGTTACGTTAGCCACGAGCGAGCACACCAGAGACAACATCGGAGTTGACAGCAGTCGCCGTGGCCGAAACCGGCCCTGGAGCTATTATTATTATTGAAAGGTTAGTACGTCATTTAATAATATTTTGTATTAAACTTTTTTTGTCCGCAAGTATGATGATAAAAATTGTAAGCATCACGGTCGGTAAGCGCAATACGAAATCGAGTCATTATCCGCCTCTGCCTACGGCGTCGGGCTTCTTACACTCTCGTTAGTAATACCGTACTTACCTCCCTATATGCGACCTAGTGGAACCTCGTAGCTTCCTTGTTGTTCTTAGACGATCAATAATAAACTGTAGCGCAGTGTACGGTGCCCCTAGGCGCAGCATTTGCCGCTAACGATAGCGCGTGTACATTAGTAATAATTATTGGCCGCACAGCAACGCAGCCCGCCTAATTACTGACCCTTGTTCACGGTTAATTTATTCTGTATTGTACATTATGCGATTATTACGTACGCTCGGAAAGGCTTGTGAGATGGGGGTTTTCCTATGCCAGAACCGTTACAGAAAAGTTATTTCTTTGATAGTATTACCACAAATAATACCACAACTTTTTTTAGTCATAACCTACAAAATTCATAGATTTTCAATGATGGTAGTTTTATTTTAATATTCAATATATTTTATTCATGTTATCATACTGACCTGTACAAGTAATACATATAATCAAAAATATATAAAACGGCGGAATTGTTGTTACAAAAATCGAACCCTAGAAACCTCTTTTAACTTAATGCCGTTAAAGTCACGTTAAATTTACTACTTAGAAACAATCGAGTTAGCGACATAGTCTAGAAATGACTATAAATCAAAGTTTAAGTTCTCGTAAAAACTTTCCCGCTACTATGTCGGAAACCACGCGCCTCTACCGCATAATAACATAAAACTAACTCAACTCACATTGTGATACTCGGTCAGTAAAGGGTTGAATAAATTTAATGGCAAAATGTACCTAGTTAAACATTTAGAATATTTTATACTATTTACGACGGCAAATTGCTAATACACGATGCCTACGAGGAAAAGGAAAAAAAAATGTTGCCTACCTCGTATTCCTGAGCCTAAATGATGCAAAAATGTGATATTAAGACAAATAAAAAATATACATGTTTCGTTTTTTACCGCATTTTCTACAATAAAATACATTTTATTTGTGAATCAGTATGACTTTGAGTTTAAAAAAAAGTACCTATAGGTACTTTTCAATGCTAAATTGACAGTAATGCTGCATCAATGCAAATAACATATTTAAACAGACGGGCACGTAAAGGTCTTGTTATGTAGTGTGTGACCAATTACGAGTACCATATTATATTTGCACTTAAATATGAAGAATGTTTGTGTAAAATAAAATAATAATTAAAATAGTACATTACGACACAAGTGCGAAAAACATGAAATTTAAAACGAGTGGCAATGTTTTAAATCGACACGAGTTACGAATTTCCTTTTTGCACGTGTTTCGTACGACGTTTTTTAGTACAGATGGTCCTCCGAAGTTTTGGACCTGACGTAAAATGAGCCACATCTCGCCCTAGCGCGTAAAAAAGGCACCATCGGTGCGTATTTCCAATCTATACAAGGCCAAAACGCAGCCATAGGAAACTGATCGCGTATATTTTGTAATGTCATTTTTAAATTTGTGACTACGATCTATACACGAATTTTGCGTACTGCTCGAGTATAATTTGTAACGTGAATACTTCCGTCCCTTACTCCAGACTATACTGTACTAGTTGCATTGGGTACCTATGATAAAAGTTTGAAAGATAATTTGATGAAATAATAAAGGGTTTCATTCAAGTAAATGTTAGGTGTAACTATTTGAAGTTTATTAGTGTTTTAAGAATAAATATTTAAATAAAAAAGGGTATATGTTATACAATATTTTTATTGCAAAAGTAATTCAAACTAACGACCATTATTAACATTTTGCGAAATACACATACCTACCTATTTAGTTAGTTTTTAGCTTAGTTTAGTTAGGTACACAATTTTTTTATTTCAAGAGTATAACATTAACGAGCATTATTAATATTTTGCGAAACGTTGAATGCAAGGTCATGTTTCCTTTTTCTATTCTTTTTTGCTGTAGGTGTTGAGGCTGAGGGTCGGCCTGCTTGTATCCTGTTTTTAGTTCCCGCGTTCTTCAAGCTCCGTCTTGATGCAGATGTTGGTTGTACGTGTATTTTGCGAGACAGTCCTTTTTTGAAATTACTAAATATAAAAGTTTGGACCTGTTGGTCTGTAGCGAAGTTTTTAATTGAATTATTGAACATATGAATTGCTTTCAAATTTGACGACGATGGATGTTTTTCTAAAATACTTGTTATTTTTTCGAAACTATCTTTCATTTCAGCGAGTGCTTCATTGTAAGTAAGAGGAAAAACGGGATCTTCAACATTGCTACACATGGAACTGGTTGATGGTTGTTGTGGTGCTGCGCAGTTGTCTGTCATGGGTATATTGGATTCTTGAATCATGTTAGTGTTTATTTCAACGGCAATATCGACATTATCTATATTTTGGTAAAACTCATCGGGAAGGGGGTCATCAGATGCGAGTTTGGCGCAAGTCACTCTATCAGTGCTAGATATTTATGGAGATGTTTGTAGAATTAATCCATACTTTAATTCAACTGCACAAAGATGTTTACAAAAGGCACCACCTTGACCATCAATACAATAGCAACACGCCAATAAAATATCTACGTTGTATTTCTTATTTTTGTCTGAAATTGACTTTACTAGAAATTCAGTATTGTTGATACGAGTCATCTCGACCACATCCTTAGATCGTCTACAAAATTTCAAGTAAGCAGAACTGTTAGTTTGGCGGCTATGCGCGAATTTCATCAATCTTCTATATTGATATTTTTCAAAGATATTTGCCAAGAAATCAATCAGGGCACACACATTGAATGCTTTGCATCTTTGTAATATAACGTCTTTAAAAATTCGTATTGATGCTTCTGTGTAATTGTTAGTATTGTGTCCTCTGTTCATTATTTCACTCCGGTAAGCTATACACCACTCCGCTCGTCTTTCCCATAACTTTTTGAGGTGTTGTACTAAATTATTACAGGATTTGACGTAACCGTCAGAAATTAATTCTGTATACATTTTAACCGCTTCATCGTCACTTTTTGAAAACATAAGTCTAGAAAACGTTGTCATTATAGATTGCCGTTTTGACAGTTCAATTCCGTGCACTGTAGATGAAAGCCAACGCCATAACGCTTGCGCCACATGAAAACAGCATAGTAAAAGTCGGGAATCTGGAAATATTCTTTAACGCATTTCGTTCAGCAGCGCTATCGTCAGTCATTATAATAGAAGGATTAACTTTTTTTTCTTGAAATTTCTTCTCAAACGCTTCTTTAATCATTGAAAACACAAGAGTGTAATTGGATTCATCTTGTGATGTGTGGAAAGCGCACGCCACTGGCAGAGCTCCTATTTTACTTGAGGTAAATACAAAAGTAATGGCAGTATTGCTTTGGTCGCACGATGACGTAGTGTCAATAAAAAACATGTCTTCTATAAAATCCGAGTTATATATCCTTTGCATAATAGGGCTTATCACTGTAATAATTTTAGGATTTTTCCTATACTCAATAAGGAAACCTTTCGCTTCCAGTTCTGAAAGTTTTCGCTCCAGTACATCATCGATATTTAATCCAGATCTGTCACCAAAGTTTAATTTACGCCACTTTTCATAAAGATAATAAACATGTCTTTCATTTGGGTTAATCTGAGAATTTGCCAAGTAAACGGAACTTTCTTTTCCGTATTTCTCAATAAGAGTCATTTCGTGTAAAGCCATTGCAGCTGCTGGACTCATACCAGATGCGAAATAATTTCGAAAACACTCGTCAGTTTCTCCTGTGCTTCGCAAGTAACTGTAAGCTTCGGCTACATTTGTCAGATGACTGTGGGAATAATTAATTTTGAGCAGCACTGTATAACCCTCTTTTAAATCAGCATCATAGCGACAGGTATTCCGATTGGTTTTTTTGAATTTTATATCAATAGTGGCATCGCAGCCACGCGATCTAACCCTGTTGGGTTGTGCCGCACTGTTCTTATTGAAGGAAGAATGCTGGCACGTAAATGTTTTCCGAAAAGCCAGTCTTTTCAACTGGGGAAATGTTGAGCGCACAATCCAATTCGTGTTGGTAAAACTCGAAAAATGTTCGATGAACGACTTACAAAATCCAGAATAATCTTCACCATGTTCACCTGGCTTGCACTTAATAACCACATGAAACTTCTCTGAAGAGTCAAATTCAATCAGTTCCTGTTTATATTTACCACATTTACTTAGTAAAAATTCTTCTAAACTGTCTTTAGTAACCATTTTTCACATTTGCAGTAAGTGTAACAACAAAAAACCGCTAACCAAAATAACGGCACGTGCCGAAATATGATGCAATGTTTGGAATAGATACGCAAATACGAATTACCAGGCAACAGAAAGAGAGGCCAATAAAAACCAAATTGGCGAGTATGCAACTACTGGCGTATACATTGGAATCTAGAATTCCCGCGCACTTGTTCCGATCTAAACACGATTAGTTCGTTTGCAAACTGGCACTGTATAATTTGGAGTAAGCAAGCAAGGATAGATCACTACGAAGTATACGCGATTATTTGCGTACTAGTCATGTATAGATTGTAAGACCTTAGTAAAAAAGTGACTTACAATCTATACGCGATTAGTTTCATACCCCTGCGTTCTGGCGTTGTATAGATTGGAAATACGCACCATCGGTACTAAAAAGGTATTATTTAAATTTTACATTGCGTCTTTACAAATAATCTCTGTTGTATTCACCGTTCTAGGCATTATTATAGTTATAGTGTCTAACCAGTTACCATATTACCTATATTTGCATTAAAATATAAACATAAATATGTTCGTGTAAAATAACCTAAACTATGGGATATGAAGGGAAAATACCCTAAATATCGTTAATAGGGTATTTTGCTCAAATGATATTGATGTTATTTTAAGAACTTATTAATTGTATATTGTACAAATGTACATTCATTGTATATTGCAGGGATTGGATACCGGTATTTTCAACCAAACCGGTTTTGCCTCTAGACGTCAAACCGAAATAATAGTGTTCTCGTTTTCGGTTACCGGTTTTTAAACGGTTAATATGAGAGAACTGTTCTTCAGCAGGTTTTGTTTTTGTTGAACGAAATTAACCGGTTTCTACGTCAGAGATGTCAATGTCAGAGATACAACGATGGCTCTGAGTTTTGACTAGGAATATGGAGGTACCGGGTTCGATCGTCGTAGTAGGCAAACTTTTTCCATATTTGCGTTTTATAATTTAGATACCGAGAAAAATCGTTTTAAGAATTCATTAATATGCATTGGACACTTTACTTTATAGGTCATCATCATCATCATCAGCCTATGTACGTCCCACTGCTGAGCACAGGCCTCCACTCATAAGAGGGTATGGGCAAGTCTCCACGCGGGCCCAGTGCGGATTGGAGGCTTCACATACACCTTTTGAATTTCTTCTCAGATGTAGGTATGCAGGTTTGCACATGATGTTTTTCCTCACCGAAAAGCTATCGATAAATATCAAATGACATTCCATACATAAATTCCGAAAAACTCAGTGGTACGGACGGTGATCGAACCGACCACCGCCTGTTTGAAAGTCGAGTGCTTGAACGACTAGGCTACCGAAGCTTCTAAGGTCTTTCTTTAAAAGTCATTGGGTGTTATTGACCCGCTTTATGATTTTTCACGTACAGAGACCAAACTAGCTTTAAAATAGAGAATTAAATAATTTCCTTACCTATGTACCTATCAACCAGGAAAAAAAAGTTATTCGACAGTTTGTGTCCGAGATAGTGTTTTAAATGTTTTTACTTTCAGCATTGTGTAATTCCGTAAACGGTTGTGACCTACTAGTCGTAGTAGGTAGCAGACGTTGGTCTTTCAATCTGGAAGATTCTGGGTTCAAACCTCAGTTCGACCAATGAGTATTTTGGAACTTATGTACGAAATGTCATTTGATATTCAGAACTAGCTTTATGGTGAAGGAAAACGTCGTGAGAAAACCGGTCTCTAATCTCAATAAGGCGTTTCCACAAAAAATAGTGCTACGTTAAATCATAAGATTAGGTTGCCAAGCGGACCCCAGGCTCGCTGGAACTGTGACTGGTGCGAAATAACGCTAATAGGGTGCTGACTGTCAGCATTGCACAAAGTATTGTATTGTATTTAGCGATGGGCAATTTCTGAAACATTTCACATATTACACATACATACTTCTGAAAATTACATAATTGACAAGAAACGTTTCTGAGAAAAATGTTACCGAATAAATTTCACTTAAATTTCATGTCACTTCTCCGCTACTTCTGACACCAGTAGAACGGATTATGATTATTAAATTCGTAACTTTAGGCGGCCTTTATACCTGTAAATTTTACGTAAGTACAACTTACGAAAAACTGGACGAAGCTTTGTGCAAGAATGAGATATTAATGATTAATATATAATTATAATATTTATGACTTAATCACAATAAAAAGGTGAGTCTTAACATGCGATATCAGTGTATTGCTGGTTGAAGTGGCTGTTATAGATAAATAAATTAATTGACAAACTTGACACTTATTAACCAGTTCAATAAAGTTTCACGGAACGAAATAAATTCTGTTCTTCATAAATACCGGTAACCGAAATTGATTCGTTCTTTATGAAAACGTTATTGCTAATTATCGGTTAATGACAGAACAGAAATTTAAACTGTTTACGAACAATATTAACCGGTATTTTGAAACCGGTTCCGATCCCTGGTATATTGATAATTTCTCAAAATTACTTGCCTCGTCTGGAAATCGAACCGACTCAGAGGTGAAAAAATAAACACGTTTTTATGATGCCAATCGAGATCATACCTACACTTAAAGAAATAATTCCTCTAAAGTAGTAACATAATACTTGTATCTTAAAATAAATCAAAAGGGTAAAATTATTAGATTTAATTATTAAATTTGCAAGAATATTATTTATTTCTGTTCATACCTCTAAGAATGGCTTCTTGTCGTACAAAATCTATGAATGTAGATCAAAGTCTCTTTGTACCAAAACAGCCTATCAACAATTTTTAGAGTATTTTCCCGTCATGTCCCGTAGTCTTAGGACACCGGGGATATACATAATTATGTATAGATTAGATACTTAGATATTTTAAATTGCGCCTTTAAAAATAATCTCTGTAGTATTCAACGTTCTCGGCATTATCACGGGAGCATAAAATGACACGTGGCACTTACAGAGATACAGAGTGGCGTAAGAAAGCCGTAACGAAGACAAGAACTGAGCTTGACTCACTGTCATACCGGTTATCAAGTGTTACATATTTAATGTTTACAGTATTTTCACACATGTTAACAGATAATTTCTATAAGGCTACACAAAATTTTCATCAAATATCGAATTCAAAAAATAATGTTACTTAATAAGTGATGTAATTATTGACCCTGATAGGCGTTGCAAATATTGACAGTTTTTTTTATAAGTAGATATATACAATAGTTTTACGTTGTAAAATTCTTAAATTATTGGGTAGAATCCGGTTAGTACGACTCCGCTTACAACAACCAGCCGTTTTTAGCGACGTAAATATAGGCATACGGTTGGTTCTCATACGAGCCACTAAGAAGGTTCATCCGTTTAGTACGACTCCGCTTAGAACGACTGATTGCTTTTAGCGACGGAATTTTATCCAAACTTGTCCGGTTAGAACGACGACGCGAAGACTGTAAAAATATTTATTTATAAAATAAATGTGGGTAAGATAAGAAGCAATCTCGACCCTAGATGTGATTCTTTGTACCGTTAGTATTTACGTTAGTAATTTGTCGGTTAAGAGTGAGTACGCATACGGAAATGGCTTGTACAAAGCGAAAGTGTTTTTCCATTGAAGAAAAAAGTATAATAATACAGCGTTTAGAAGCTGGCGAGTCCAATGTAACGATTGCGAAAGAGTTCGGCGTAAATCATTCGACAATATCTACAATCAAGAAAAACAAACACAAGATTGAACCTTTGTTCAATGCAAATGTTTTAAAGCCTAAACGCGTGAGGGGTTCATCTCAAGAAGAGATTGATTCGGCACTTTTACAATGGTTCAAGCTGCAACGCAATCGCGGAATACCTGTAAGTGGGCCTATGTTACAACAAAAAGCGAATTTTTTCGCTGAGGAGCTGAACATTGCGAATTTTAATTGTTCGGCAAGTCGGATTAGCCGCTTCAAGTGTAGACACAATATTGTCGCCAGAAAAATTGCTGGAGAGTCTATCGGTTCAACAAAGTGATATTGAATGAAATTAATGAAATAAAAAAAATCCGTCCGTTTAGTATGCCTTCCGGTTAGTGCGACGTAATATGGCCGGTCCCTTCGACGTCGTTGTAACCGGATTCTACTGTACATTAATTAATATGTACACAGTTAGTAGGTTCCTATTCTTACTTACTTTGTAATATATACGAGAATCACAGTGACAAGGAATAACTAATACAATTAATTAAATCAGTTATGAATAGGATTCACCACTTTCACCAGTGTAATAACCAATGCTCGGCGGGAGTGAGCTGTTTTCATACTATTTAAATAACACGTGGTACGTGTCATTTAGTATGAAAACAGCTCAACCCCGCATAATAATAATAATTGGTAATAATAATAATAATAAGCATTGGTAATAATTAAGTATGTTTGTTTGAGTTACACGTAACTACAATTTCTTTTCAAAGATTTTCTGAGCCGCAATGTAGCTGAGACCATTTTTATGTCAGTTATGTTACATATTTAAATCAAATTTTATTTGATTGCAGTGATAATTTATACTTTGTTACAACGGACCTATGCCCTATACTTCATTGTTTAAACTAGCTAATAGGCCATGAGTCCCCGCCTCAACAGAAATTGTACAGAACGGGAAAAGTATAAGAACGCGGCCAAACGGAAGATTTAATCGAGCGTCAAAGCGTTAGATACACGGTGGGAGTATATTCCACCTACTAAGAAATTATTCTTTTATGATTTATGAAAAATAACTAGCCAAATATGTGAAAACAGTAAGATTTTATAATGAGGCTTTAATATTATTTAACGACTGCAGCTACTAAGGTAGTTCGATTAGTACGAGTATTTAACTACCTGCTAAAGACAAAATAATGTGATATAGCAATAAGTAATTAATAAGTATCCCGTGAAAATCGTATTATTTTTTAACAATCAAATATCAAAATATTGTACTGAATTTTACATGTTTAGCGTGCCTCAATAAATGAAAAGAAAAAATAGTACATTACGACACAAATGCGAAAAATCGATCTTAAATCGACACGAGCTACGAATTTCCTTTTTTCACGTGTCTCGTACGAGGTTTTTTTAGTACAAATGGCCCTCCGAAGTTTTGCACCTGACGTAAAATGCCCACTTCTCGCACTAGAGCCAAAAAAGGCACCATTATTAGTACAAATAAGTGCCCGTGAGCATGTAAATATCTAATTGACGTGCACAGTTTTATGCAGTAAAAGTTAAAGGAAAGTAATCGTTTTTGTGTTACATGCGAACCACCTTAAAGGTAATTTATACCAAGCTAAACAAGTATCCACTACTTTTATTAATTTTACTCTGTAAAAATTTACATCTTCATACCTACATATACAGTATTTTAGTTGCTTAATCAAATTCACTCGAGTCAAGGCGGCGCTCATTACAACAAATGTCTTTTGAGATATTTTATGGTTATAGAATAAAACTTAGCAAAATTAGCTAACTAGAAACCTTTACGTTATTTCGGTAAATATCTAAGAAAACCATCGCAAAAAGCAAGTCAGATATAAAACAACACAGGTACAAATAAAAATACTTTATGTATTGTATTTATCTCCCTACTAAGTAGGTATGATGATACATTTCACCTGTTTAATAAATACCCACTGGTATCCATCATCATCATCATCAGCCTATGATAGTCCACTGCTGGACGTAGGCCTCTCCTAATAACTATGCGTATAGACGCATTAGGAGATAAATGCCCGTAATCGCAACGCTGGGCAAGCGGATTGGCAATCGCAGTAATGTGTCCACTATGATGACGCTGCTGCCCATCATCAATCTTTTATCAAATAATGGTCAGTGACACTTCAATCCCTTAGTCGACTCTCACGACACCCGCAGTAGGAGTTGGGGTGGTGACAAATGTATTCTTACTGCCGTTACCACACGGCCAGTATCCTCACCTATGGTCACTGGTCACTGGTATCCATACCTACGGTAAAATATAATTTTCATCACACTTGCTGTCTAAGCGCGCCATTGCTTGCGTGTGTAGCGGGAGTAATAGAAAAGTGATATTCCCTAGGGAGTAATTGAAATGTCAGTACGTCATTTAATAATATTATGTCTTAAAACTTATTTTTTTGTCGGCAAGTGTGATGAAAAACATTGTATGCATCACGGTAGGTAAGCGGAATACTAACTCGAGTCATAAAAGCCCTCCGCTTGACGGCGGACCTTCTTACACTCTCTCGTTAGTAATTCCGTACTTACCTCCCTTGATGTACAATGTACTATTAATGTTGTTATTATATATTTACAGTGATCATTATGAACAAAATTACGTCGTATTTAATAGGCTACATTAGTAGGCGGAGAGCAATGTACATTATATAATATTATGTATACATTATACAAAATACCTAATGTTTAACCTGGGTGATGATTTTAATAATAAGTTAGAACCGGGTAACTTCACTAATGACAAAGCTTTCCGCTTAATACAATGACATAAAAAACTATTGACGATGATGAGAATAATGCAAAAAAAGCCTCACTTACTCCAACTAACCCTACTTTCAGAGTTAAAGTGTTTCAGTAGTAATTTACCCAGATAAATAATCCTTTAAAGAACTGCAATGTAACTGTTGCCAGATACCTTACCCGAGCTCTACATTAAACTTACTCGTAGAAGGTAAGTCGTTAGTACTAAAACTACATAAGGCTAGTAAGACCGTAATGTGCAACGGTCTTGAGCTCGGGTTCGCCTAAAGTGGTAGCAATAAAAAGAACGATTAGCAGAGAGCGTAATCGCTAAAACGCTTTGTTGAAGTTAAAATAAGAAGAGATATAAATTAGACACACTTTCATCCAGAAGTCTGAGAGAGTGCCTAGTGATGAGTCCAATTCAACTGCCTAACTATTTAAACTTATTGTTTTTCCAAGCTTTTACATTTTTCTAATCCTTCATAGTAATTTTATATTTGAAGTTAAACTAGAAAAAGCCATACAGCTAGTTAGGTATCTACAATATTTGTTATACCGTATGCATACATATTAGTAGATACGAACAGAATATAATGAACATTATATTCCCTACTTAAACAATATTATTTATTGTGCTGTACGGAACAGTACAAAGTAGGTAATCATCTGGACGATTCTATCATAATTTTAATAAATGATTCAATCACAAAATTATGAGTTACAGAAAAAGATAAAAGTTTTTTCAGTTTAATGGACGAGCAACCAATATGCATCGAAATAAAATAAGAACGACCAAAATTCTGAATATAATTGCATTCGCCTTCATTTTCCACTTCCCAAAATTAGGTCATCGCATTAAACGATTTTGTCCACGTAATATTCCGACGTAATTAAAATTATTAACAATTTCTGCACAATGACAAAGGAATATAGTACGTTCCGTTAATAAATTTAACGATCCAATACTAATTACGCTTGTGTGGTTTCCATGGGCGCCATTTGCAGGCGAATCAACAAATGAAACCAAAATTAATTTCGGTGTTTAGAATAGTTACCTACTGAATACATTACCAATTCGGCGTGTATTTGATAAATGGAATAAAGCATTTCTCGCATGAAACACGTAGCTGCTTTTGTTTGTACAATGACGTTGTTAATTTGTAATCATAATCAACGGAATTACGAATAAAATAACCGTGAATTTATCAAGAAACGTACAGAAAATAACAACATAATCAAAATGATAGCTCCGCAATTAAATAGTTGGTCATCCTCAAAACATCCAAATAAACGGGTTCGTTAGTGTTGCTTTCATAGCATAATCTCTCAAAAGTATGACCCGAAAACCAAATGAAACAAATCTTGATACAAGCGAAATTAAGTCTTATCCCTGAAAAATAAAGACTAAATTAAAAACATACCAATTCATTTCAACGGGCCATCGAAATCGTCAAAGCAAGTTTATGTTCACCAGTCTTTTAAACAACATTAAACTCTATTTGAGCTGCATAAGCACGAGTCAGAGTGTAATGTTAAGTTGTTTTTGTGTTTTCAGAATGACAGGACTTGTGACGTCATTAACGCCTTGCTCGGTGTTAAATTCCTGTTGATTTATTTGTCTGTGTGCAGCTTAAATTGAAGCAAACCGTTAGAGAAAAATGGACTTTCTACCTTAGAACTACAATAGAATTTCAGTTGTATAGTAATCGAAAGATTATGGAGCGGAATACAACAGACTAAAGGGTTGGCTGCAACCGGCTTTGCGCTGTTTACGACTCCTGCAATTGCCCGCACATTATTGAAATTCAGGTAAGAGGTATATAAAAAAGTCAGAAACGAGTAAAGATTTATAAACGGGAGATTATTATTGTTTTGTAAAATAATAATTTAATAATTAACGACACAATGACGGGTTGATAAGCTCACTGGGAACCAAGATCATTAAATCTTGTTAAGTATACAAACTATGGAATGTCATGAGTATCAGAACGGAAATATGTCCATTCAAAATATATCTATATTGAATTTCCCATCTAAAACATTACCAACTAAGTAGTAGGTAGGCTTTAAAAATATTTAAAAAATCACCGTCTGAATCATGTAACTAAAATCATACATAATTAATATAATAAATAAATTTATTATTATTAATGCTCAAAAGAAAAACCAGTTTTGTCTACTTTTTCTCAATAAGTGAAATGTAACATTTCTTTTGAGAAATAAAATATTCTTTAACCCGATATAAATTTCAATACTCCTAGCAGGTCCTAATTACCCTAACATTAAGGTACTTTTCTACTTTTTTACAGCGTCATTTTATAAAACATATAATCAAATTGAACATTGATTTTGACGTTTATAATCAGCATTACAAATATTTCAACTACTACATTTGATATTTACAATTGTTAGTATTTTAGTGAATAGATACAATTAAATAAATGATATTTATATATATAACACAATTAATGATATTTATAATTATTATTATGCTGATTTAAGTTACAATTAATACCTACTTATAAATTAAAATCTTATGCAATATTATACCTACATAATAAATATTCTAGTTTTTAAAATCAGCATGAAAGCAATGAATAATGTAGGTGTCATGTTCATAGTCTAGTCATCTCAGTTTGTCAACAAACAGCAAATTATTCCGCAACTCACTTCAAGTTTTTAATACCCACTCTGTTATTATAATACGCAACAAAGTTTAATTGCCAACTTGAACAAGCGCAAACTTTTGAGTAAAGCCACGACATAAGGTTAAGAAAACCCGTCATATTATTAAGTGTGCATGTCGCTTCATATGAAATTACTGCTGATCAATACAGCAATCCATAAACCTAGCCTCTCTAAGAAATTAAATTGAATTGAATTCGCCCAATTGAACTATGTCGATAATTGGGTGGCTCAATGGCAAGAGCAACAGTCGCGAAAGCTGAAATTGCAAGTTCTATTCCCACCTTGTTATTTGATGATCTTGTTCTTCAGTATGTGAAATCTATTGCAATTCATAATTTATTATAAAATTTTGCAATAAATTTCAATTGAATTGAACCACACAATTTCATTCGCCTATTTTACGAGAAACATTCACTTTCCTATTTTAGTAGTTAGTATATGAACGAGTAGCAAATTAGCATCATATTAAAATTTTTGCAATGTTTCAGTTAGAATGATATTTCAGTGGTAATAATAACGGTCAGTTCATAACAAACAGTAGGTTTAATTACGAATATTAATTACATCGGAAAATTTAAATGTGCCGCCAAACTACAGTATACTAACCACATTATATGTATACCTACCTAATTAAAACTTATTTTAATAAAGCTTCAAGTATATTCAAATTATATAAATAAATATCTTAGGACATCTTACACAAATCGACCTGGTCCCACGGTAAGCTCAATTAAGGCTCCGCTTGTGATGTGGGTACCAGGCGACGATATATATAGATACGTAAATACATAGACAGCCATGACCAAGGAACAAAATATTTGTGATAAATAAATACACAAATAATGTCCTCGCCGGGATTCGAACCCGGAACCTGCAGCTTCGTCCACTCCAGGGTCACTACCAACTAGGCTACAGAGGCTGACATTCATACATTCATACAATTTCTGTCATTATATTTTTAGAGTATACGTAATAAGTGGTTGCTGTGTGGTGACGGCAGTAAGAATACATTTGTCACCACCCCAATTCCTCCTACGGGTATCGTAAGAGTCGACTAAGGGATTGAAGTGTCACTGATAATTATCTGATAAAATATTGATGATGGGCAGCAGCGTTATCATAATGAAATGGACACATCACTGCGATCGCCAATCCGCTTGCCCAGCGTGGCGATTATGGGCATTTACCTCCTAATGCGTCTATACGCATTGTTAATAGGAGAGGCCTACGTCCAGCAGTGGACTATCATAGGCTGATGATGATGATGATACGTAATAAGTAAAAAGTTTACAGCTACATAGCACAGCTAATAATCAGATTGCGGCGAACTGTTTGGACGTTGGGAGAGTCAGTCAGGATGTCTTTCAATCTTCAGTGTGTAGTATGTCTTTAAGGGTAGGAATGAAACACCAAGAGGAATCGTCGGGCTCTCAGCTGCAGCTTGATTTAAGAGGAAATAGAAGATGCATTTTTCCATAGAAACTTATTCCCGCGTTGCCTCTCTGGACATCGACATTTAAGCAAACGTTCTTTTACAATAAAACTTACTTTTGCCATACCCATGTCAGTATGTTTTGCTTTTCTGTCTGTCCGCGGCATAGCTTAGTGGCTCCCTTAATTGGGGCTACCTTCACACCTTGTGTTTTTTTTAAGAGTAATCGAAAGTAACTCTTACATGAGTATTTTATCCTAAAGAAAGAAAGAAATCGGTTCGCAGCATCAAAAGCTACAAACAATTAATGTCATATTGGGAGTATTTTGATGAAATATTAGTGATCAAAGTAACCCCGATAAATAATAAAAAAAAATCTAAAGTCAACTTTATTAAAAACAAGCATTGAAAAGAAATATCTTCTTACAGAATAAAAAGTCTAATGAATAGACACGCCATAGCGAACTTCACGTAAGATTCTGATCAATGTTATCTCATGCAGGTGATCAAAGACATCCTATTGAGTAAAAACGTTTATTTCAAATTCTTTATTTGGATTTATTACCCGAAAAACAATAATTATATTTATACGTAGAATATAATATATGTCTAAACATATTTCTGACAAGTTAAAATTGTCATTAAGAAATAAGAACCTTTTATGTTACTACCTATATTGTTAGTTTAGAGGTTATTTTACACACGGAAAATAGCAAAACCTATACTTAAATATGGAGGAGTCTACAAAGCTATATGCTCTAGGAGTGAAAATGGAAATTTGCATAAAATGTGAGTTTGTTTAGTGGCAGTGACAAGGCACAGCGCAGCATGCGTTGTACAACTTAAGCCGACTACTAACTTTTTAAGTTTATATTTACACATCTCATCCTAGCCTACGTTTATTATTTCTTCTGGTATTTTATTGGATATTATGTACATAATTATGTGCTCATCGGTAATACGGACCGTTTATAAGTAATGCTAATTTAGTAGCTGTTAAAAAATAGTATTTAATGCAACCATTGTTTAAGAGAGATCAAAAAAGGTGAGTGGCGTGGGTAACAATTTGGGGCAAAGCCGAAAATTGTCATTAAAGACGCCACGAGCATTTTTTGACTCAGTTAAACAATGCTGCATACAGGTGTAGTGAGAAATTACTTGCCTTCGGAAACGTTCGTAAACACATGCTGTTTCAGGCAGTGTCACCGAGTCTGACTGAAGTAGCATGACAGCTATTACTGTCAGTCTCAGTGAGATAGACTGAAACAGCATGACGTTGACGAACGTTTCCGAAGGCAAGTCATTTCTCACTACATCTGTACAATACTTTTTCGAAAACCACACACGTATTTTAAACTAAAACTGTAAATTTGAAAAATATTCTTAATCAAACACAATTTTAGTAATAATCAAGATGAGGGCATGAGACGTCAAAATAAAAAAAAAACTTGTACTGATTACTATTCATCAAGGCAGTATGGCTTAGTGCTTTCGCCTGTCAACAAGTATTAAACTTTAAAAAACAAAAACCGGCCAAGTGTGAGTCGGACTCGCGCGCAAAGGGTTCCGTACCATTATCAATTTATTATAAAAAAATACAGTTAAATCAACCTACTTCAAAAACTATAGGAGGTAATTTAATCAAACCAAAAATCGTTGATAGAGTTTATTAATGTGCATAACATATTTTTTTTTTAATTTTATATCGCGTAGTTTAAAAAATAAAGGGAGGGGGACACATTTTTCATACTTTGAGAGCTGATATCTCGAAAATGATTTGCTTAAATAAAAATAAAATGTATAAACCTTCATATCATTTTCAAAGACCTTTCTATGAATACCCCACACGCTTATATACAACTAAAAAATTTTTTTTGTCCTCCAGTTACATGTATGGAGGGCCCCCACCCCAATGGTTTTTTTTACAATTTAGTATCATAATCCTGTAGCGGTTCATACAACACATACGCTTACCAAATTTCGTTACTGTAGCATTTATAGTTTCCGAGTAAATTGGCTGTGACAGACGGACAGACGGACAGACGGACATGACGAATCTATAAGGGTTCCGTTTTTGCCATTTTGGCTACGGAACCCTAAAAAACTAGTCATCACTCATCAGAAATAACATTTAAAATTAGGTTGGCAACCACGTATTTCATTATGTCTTGTAAACACAAGGTGTCTTAATATTCAAAAACGCACTGCGTGTGTGCCCGAATGCGTTTATAGGGAATAGACAATAATATATAGACTTGTCTTGACATATGTAAGGTAGGGGCATAAAGGTGTTACAGGTCACACATGACAAGTAAAAGTACGGGAGTAGAAAAAGGTAAATAACAAAAGATGCCTTGAGATAAGTGAGCATTATTAAATGTTGTTCCATCTAAACGTTGATTTGAATCGCAGTTCATACTAATACCAACACTTACAGTGTTGCATTTTGTCGGGTGTGGTAAACCCAAAATGGAGATTTAATTCGGATTATAGGTAGTTACCTGTACAGATCAGTCATCACTGTCAAACTCACTTCAGTGAAATACGTGATTTTTGAGATTTTAATAATGGAAGCTAACTTTTTTTTATTTTAAACTACTTCTTACATTTATATATTTTAAATTTCCTATTATTTTTTTAATTGATCCATGTAAGTTGTCTAATTCAATGACTGAACACGAACAGAGTCTAATGCTTTGAGTTCGTACCTAGTGTAATGAATTTGGAAGAAAATTTACTGTCATTTAAAAATAAAAGAGCTGTAATTTCTTGAACTTCAAGACGACGGCTACCAGATAAAAATGTAATTTATCATTTTCAAAAAACTTTACTTACCTAATAATTCTTAAACATTGGTATTATTCAGTCATGAAATAATACTCGTACTTAAACAGATATTTCAAAAAGAAATGACCATCTGATAGTGGCGTACCTACTGTACCTAGCCAAAGCTGATTTATTAAGGAGTTGAACAGAAATTAATTCTTTCTATTTACTCAATGAATTCCACTTCGTTCCGTGGCAATGAAAAGAAAACTTTCAGCGTAAGATGTAGTTCAATATGAAATTGAAGGTTATGAGAAATTCAATTGCTTTTGGTTGATTCATTAAAATAATTAGTATAATTATTCGTCGAACACATATTTCAGGGAATGTTCGTAATTAAGATTGTTGTTCCATAACTATTCAATACAATGAGACTATTGTGTAATTTAATTTATTATGGATAAATTGCCACCCTATAATGCTTGGTACCAATTATTTAATGTCGACTATTCTATCGACATCCATACCAACATTTTATGAATAAGAAATGTATTGATCAATAGTTATTTATGCAACCGTACGTAATCAGAGGCTTTGCGATCTAAAATTGATAAACAATAATGTCAATGGGCATTTCTCCGAGCGTTTCAACCGCCGTGACTTCGGTGGCAACATTATTTTCCGATTTCCGTTGGTATCTCATACATTTTTTGGATAGCTTAATAGTTGTCAACTACGTCTACCAATGAATCCAAAAATTCTTGCATCTCTCACGGGATTTGTGTGATAAGGCTGCCACCGAAGTCACGGCGGTTGAAACGCTCGGAGAAATGCTCCAATAATAGCTAGTACCTTAGGACAGTTACCATAACCGAAATTAAAGCCTTATATCCAGCTTGAATATCGTTCAAAATTTCAAAGTGCACTTGTTGAGATTACTTTTATATTCTTAAGGCGAAATTATTCACAAGAAATATCAGAAAGAGTTGACTAATAAAAGTTGCTGTTTTAATTTTAAATCTTTTTTTTTATATCCGGAAAAGTAGTGGAACTACTTGGGAAACATAATAAGTATATAATCTATAAATTTCATCATTAAGAAAATGTTCATATGGATGTCGATAAAATAGTCGATATTTCATTAAGCACTAGTGAAAAGTTAATTTTTGCTCCCGTCGTCCGGGCTGACTCTCTATGCAAGCTCGGCTACGCCCTTTAGTGCTTAATTGTCGTTACAAACCTGACTGCAACTAAGGTTTTTAATCTCACTCAAATTGGGTGTCCCTATAAAGTGAAATTGTTCATTGAAATTGGTGATTGATTTATATAAATATAATGGACATAGGTACCTGTCATAAATGCATGCCACGGGTTAGTGTAGGATTTATTTAAATATGTATTTTAAGGGTTAGCAACGCGACTATCGATCCCCGAGAGGTACAGTCGTCCATAGGCTACGCGGCAACTGCTTGCCAAAGGCAAGCCATATGCTTATTTGTCAGCGTCAAGGTATAAAAAAGTTTTCATCTTGTCCTCAATTCAGCCTCAGTTGTCAGTTCTCCAAAATCAAACATATTTTAAACGTCACGATAGCAGACGAAAATGAGTTTTTCGACGCAAATTTATGATTCCGGCTGCAGGCGACGTGCCATGGAAGCTAAGCGGTGCCATTTTTTAACATTCAGATAATATTGCAAGACATTATTCTTAAGAAACCTCATATCTCGGTCAAAGGCGAATTTAAAATATGGACCTCATGGCGTGGTAATAAAGATTGAAGTTAGGCAGCAAACAGTAAGAACGTGTGATGTTAAAAAATGTTATTGTAAGACGTTTTATCTTGTTCATCGTTTATTACAGAGATATGCCGCAAGCTATTTGAAAACGTACGTATGTACTTAGATACATTACTGATAGAAAATTGTATGTCAAGTTGAGGGTTGTATTTTTTAGGCCTGTAGCTGTATTTATTTGAAATGATGTAACTTAAATCTAAATAAGTACTAACGTATCAGAAATACTTAACAATCACATTATTGATATAAGTATCTTGAATAAAACAGGCTGATCTCCGCAGCCTCGTTGGTTACGAAGCAGGAGGTTCCGGGTTCGAATCCCAGCGAGGGCATTATTTGTGTATTTATTATCGCAAATATTTGTTCCTTGATCATGATTGTCTATGTATTTAAGTGTCTTTATATTTACAAGATAAGACAATGTTTATTATTAACTTTAGGGGATTCAGCCTTGTTTCAGAAACACATACCTACTCAACACTGTCATTAATTTAAAATTCACATTTACGGCTTCAACTTAATAAGCGTAGCTGTAACACTCCTGAAATATTAAATGACAGCGTGAGTACAGAATGTTTGGCTGTTTAGTCCAACTATTGCTATATTTAATGATATATTTATAAATTCATGCCTATAGTTTAGATACGAGTAGGTTTGCATGGACGATAAATATTAGAATGAATCAATCTCGCCTTAAAACTATTAAAAGGAAACGGAACCAATGATAAAATTCATTATCGATTATCGATATGATACTTAGCTTAATTATATTTTTATTTAATTTACTTTGTATCACGAGATATTAAATTCAAATAAACATTTCATTTTGAACGCACTTTGATAATGAAAGCAATAAGTATGATCAGTCTCTTCTTTTTCTTCTACTTAGCGTTACCCCGGCCTTTGCCAGGGTCCGCTTTCCTGCTACATATCCTCCACTTTGCGCGATCCTGGGCATCTTCTACTGTAATGAATGGGCATTCTCACTCATGTAAGCCTTCACGACATCTAAACATCGCTTCTTTGGTCTGCCGCGGGGTCGGGGGCCGTCAAGGGCTAGGTTAAGGTATATGTTTCCTACGTAGTCAAGTGGCCTACGACAAATGTGGCCAAACCACGAATTATTATCAGTCTCTAACGAGTATAAAAAACATCCTTTTTGAAAAATGTTGCATCTCGTCATCTTTGTACGATCCGTTAAGTAAATCTTTCTCGTTGAACTCAATTATGCATTAACGCAGCTTCAGGTTTCGTTTCCCAAAAATTTTAATTATTCTCGTGCGAACAAAGCACTATTTATGCAACAATGCACCAGCGGCCGCCAATTGTTTAATGATGTATAATGTGCATGCAGCGTTTTTTTTTAATTCGGAGAGCTATGAATGTCTTATTTGGAGCAAATTTTGCAATGTGTTTTTTACATAAAATTTGATTTATTACAAGGACACTAATTCTTATCACGTGTCTTAGGCCAATGAAAACAAATGACTACGCTACGGCTGTGGCCGTACTGTCAAGGAACGTGCCATCCTAGGGTAAATGTATCAACACCTTGGCTTAAAATGCATTAGAAAAAGTCACTTCTGTTGTATCATGTATGTCAGCGACATGCACCTGTATGAGAACATTTACCTTAGTAGCTGTACAAAGATCTCGATAGTGCCTGTAGGATTGAAACCACAAGACATAAGAACTCCATATTTAACAGAACATATTTAACCTTATCTAATTAATACGAGTAGTGCTGTAGAAACTATCACTTGTATTACAAGTGGTCGAAAGACCTGAGGGGCCTGTTTATCAAGAGCTTGTAACTTGTAATACAAGCGGAAGTCCTTATCTAATTAATGGCGATAAAAAGAGACTTCCACTTGTATTACAAGTTACGAGCTTTTGATAAACAGCCCCCAGGTCACATTTACGGTCAATAGGTAAGCATCGTTCAAAACTCAGCGGCCATTTTTAATCGTCGAGACTTCACAGTCAGTGCGGTCATTACGCTATCGGCGGAAACGTTGGTCGTTAGAACGCCCCGCTTGTCACTTTTATCTGTCCCCACCCTAGTTGTTTATGTCTGCTTTACATTGTTGGTACAATAAACTATGTAAAGATGAGTAAAATAGTTATTTACTTTTGTCAACTAGATTACAGCTCCCAAATGTAGTCAAGAGCAGTCGATGTGAGTATATCTACTGAAATGAAAAATATCGTCGTTGAGATTGCCAATTCCATTATGTGCATGATTTCAGGAACTGAAAAATCTATCCAAATGACATATGTTTACAGTCTTCTTTTGTCAAATTTGAAATTTACACATAACGGAATTGGCAATATCAACGACGATATCGGGAACAACTCAATTTCATCAATTATAAATATTGGATGTCATACGCCAAAGAAAAAACACAATAAGTTCAATTTCATCACTTTAACTTTAAATAAAGTAGAGGTATTTGTATTTGTTTTATTCATTTATTTAAAGATCACCAACGAATAATAATATATCTAGAAATGTACCTACAATAAGTTCAATTCCAAAAATCATGCACAGATGCTTAGCCTGCTATAGGTGACTACGACTCTCAATTTAATTAAGTAAAAACATGCAGAAAATAAAAAACCAAATGATACTAAAAAACAGAATATTTTGTTTTGCAAACGAATTGTTTTAATTCGTATTTAAAATATCCACGCGCATTCGTGAATCCGGGATCCAGTCTCATAGATTAGAACAATATAATAAAAAAAATATATAAAAAAAATTTGAACTTCAGAAGAAGAAAAATATATAAAAAAAATTTGAACTTCAGAAGATTCATGTCCTTATAATAATTAAGTAACATTAAAAGTGTGTATTTTTGATGAAATGAAAAAAATATGAATGATTAATAGATGTTCTACTTAATACACAAGTTTTAGTACGTAGTTTTTACGGTGGTAGGCACTGAGCAGTGTGCTATTCCAGGGGATTTCGATTATGATTTATTTCATTTTTTTTATTCTTACCAAAATAAGTTTCCTACCACATTCCAATTAAGGAAACTTATGTAACTACTCATAATTCGGTCTCTTATAAATATTTCAATGTACATAAATTGCAAAAGTGAAGTATTCGTATGAGCATTATGCGCAAGCCTCGAAATTCGCAACGGTGACAATTTAAACATATTTATCAACGTTATTATTTAATAATCTTCATTTAATTTCATGCGATAATTTAAGACAGATATTTCAGCAATCGTATCGGTGAAGTATTTCAGCATTTCGTTGGAAAGTGGGCTAGTAAGCCGGTGCGCTGTATCAAGGAAGTTTTCAGAATGCGGACGCAATACATCGCTCGCTCGCTTATTGCGCGTGCATTTTTTATTGGGATCCGAACCTTTTATTGGATACTGCATATTCCATTATGCTCTGTTAGTTGAATGAAATATTTTTAAGGTATTTTATTTCATGCGAAACATTCTAAATAAAATCACAAGATGTATTGAATATTACATGGCATTGGACAAATATTTATATTCACAGGTACTATAATAATTCTTTTAATTATTATAGTACCCACCATCCTATTCAATTTTACATTACTGGTAAATACTTACTTCTATTAGCAATATCTATAATATTTAATATATTTTTAGCCAATAATCTTATTGTATCTTCACTATAGTTTGCCGTGTGTTTAAAACGATAGATAAAAATATAACTATGTATGTAGGTACCTACGTATTCCAGAGACACTCGTATTACTTTGTCTATTTATTGGATAAACACGTAACGATGAAACACTTATCTCTTAAGATAAAATAAAACAGTAAAAATAAACAGTCCCAACAATTTTGGTAAACAAGGGTTCTATTACAAAATGTAAACGTCACATGTGTGAATACGGTATTTCCCTAAAGTTGTAACGCCGGTGTCAGTTAGCTATCGTCGCTAAGCCGAGGGCCTTCGGCTCCGCCTGAGATAAAGGCTGACAGACGTACAATAGGATTGTGAGGTGACTAAAATTCGGAAAATAATTGAGATTTCAGTATAATATAGCTTTGTGTTTATTTCTTTTGAAGTTGCCAGAAGTAATTATTGCATTACGTACGAGTCAGATAATACCGGTTCACTGAAACAAAACATGATGTTTAATAATCTAATGAACTATATAAGTACAACAAAATTGTTACACTATATGTGGGCAATGAAGAATGATGTAAAGATAATTTTGTAATTTATTACACGGTGTTTATATTTATTAAATAATAATTATCATACATCGATAAATAATGATCCATATCTCGTTATTAGGTATGTACGTAACGTAATTTTTAAGTTTTTAACACGGTGTAAACTATATTAGCTTTTCCAATATCATTTGGAATCAGACAATATAATTTACTTTTATTCAGACATAATTAAACATACAACATTATATAAAACTAAAATATACAAATTACAAAACTAAAACTTACCTAAAATAACCCACACTGCATAGTACCTGGCCCTATTTGGAATCTATATAATCTAGACATATAAGACAAATAGTACAAGTGATTCAATATTCATTGTATCATATTACAAAACTTATTGTTAAATTATGTAGGTAGGTAGGTATATTATAAAACCGATTAATATTTAAAAGTTCGGTATTTTATGTTGATCATTTCACTTTACACGATAATATTTTAGCCTGAACTAAAAAACATTTAATCGTGGTCACCCTAGTACTAGCAGAGCGCTGTAAAATGTATGAGTCTACCCTCACTATCGACGTAATAGCGTAAATATCTGTAGGCGTCCGCTTTGTTCCACGAGCCTACAGGGACCAACCGTGTTTTTTATTTAACGCTTAGGACTTTCATCTTACAACTGAAAAGGTTATTTAATGAGAATAAAATGAAAACTGTAACTACTTAATAAGTACAATTAACATAATATGTTGATAACACAAATATACAGATTTATCTTCATCTGACCTTTCTCAAAACAAATTGTATATTTGCTATACTAAATATGTAGTACTTGCTTAGTACCTCTTATTAATGCACATTTAATTTATTTTATTTTCACAACTTTTTTCAATTGACTTAATATAATTCGAGCAAGTATTGAAATAAATATACTGAATTTACCTAGGTGGCTTTCAGTCAAAAGTATAAGTATTAGTAGAACCCCCTCTTAGCTAGTGGTTTAGCTCAGTTGACGATAATTTCTGCTCAGTAGGTAGAAAATTGCGGGTCTGGTACCAATGAGTAACCCACATAACTGGTCCTGTGACAAATTGTTTGCGTGAGAAATATAATAATAACGAAGCAGTATAATGAAACCAGGAAATCAATAAAAGTGTAATGTGGAATTACGGACTCATTTTGGGGTTTTATTTTCATCGAGTAATTTTAAGTGTTACTTACAGTTACTTTTGTCTTTTATGCCTACGTTACGAGTGGGTATACCGTAGTAGGTAGGTATCTTTGTATTTTTAAAATGAGAAGAGGGAAAAATTCAAGCAATTATAAAAATTACAAACAACTATCATAATGATTAAATAATTACGTTTTTATATATTTTCACTGCCAATTTAAGTAAAATTATACGCCCAAATTTTCTTCCAAAGCGTAAGTTGAAATTATTGTAGCTTTAAACCAAAAACATAAATAGTTTAACCACCATCCCTTCTTCGTTTTAACTTTTCGCTGAAACCTCAATATTAAACTGTTGCAAATAATTTAAATTGCATACAGCTCATTAATATGTATCAGAGAGTTTGCCCAGACGGTCTCGAGTGCGCACAAACTGCTTCTCATTTCAATATTTTAAAAGAAGCCTGTGGTGCCATAAATATCTTAGTTTTGTTTCATTATCGCCATTTTGCGCTTTGTTTCGGTTTGGCAGCGTTCCTTCTTTTTCTGTCTACCTGAAGCTTGTAAAAGACAACTTATTTTTCAGGATATTTAGTAAGGCGTCTGAAGGGGTTAGTGATAAGGGGTCTAATTAGCAACTAATCTGTGGAGTGGTCCGTCTAATTCGCAAATGGTCTATCGTCGCGCTTCGTCAATATTAGTTCGGTAACATGGTGACAAACTCGTTTCCTAAAATGCGTTTATCATAGCGCATCGGTCTAAAACAGTTTTAAGAAAAAATCTAACTTTATTTTAAAATAGACTAAATCCAGAAAACTTCATATGACATTTTTAACTTCAAATTTGGTCAGAAATCCGCTGTTGACTTGTTTCCCTCTCCTCGCGGGCACCCTGTATAAGCACAGCATATAATTAGAGCAAGAAGTTTTATTTCAATTTAATATCAACTTTTCAGAATCAACAAATAATTGGTTTCAAAATATTGTCATTTATTTAATACAATACTTATCAAGGCCAGTAACAACAAAAGCCTACTAATTACGTTCCCTTGATACTATCAAAAGTCAATCACAATCTTAATTAAAACCGAACAAAGTATCGTTTCGCATTATTCGCGGTTCGACGACAGTAAAGCCATTCATTTAACAATATTTAGAATAATATCTTGAGCATGAGGGTAGGAGCCTATTAAAATCATAATAAGGACACCCTTTGTGCTTGCAAACTTATCATAAAATAATATTGTAATTCTTCTCGATTATTTTTTTTAAAGTATCAATGCTAAAATAGTACGTTACGATACAAGTGCGAAAAACAGGAAATCCGAAACGAGTAACGATGTTTTAAATCACGAACGAAGGGAGTGTTTTAAATCGACACGAGTTACGAATTTTGTTTTGCACGTGTCTCGTACGACGTTTTTTTAGTGCAGATGGCCCTCCGAAGTTTTGAACCTGACGTAAAATGACTCACTTCTCGCACTATAGCCTAAAAAAGACACCATCTGTACTAAAAAGGATATATTAAATAAACTGTTAGCAGGTTTAGTCACTGGTCAGGTTCTTAGAGCCTTATCTCACCTGCGTTTTGCGAGCGAGGCTAGCGTGTAATAACGAAATTCGCCGCGATTTTGCCTCGGTATCAACTCGCTGGCCAAGCGCAGCTGTAATTAAACCTCTTTAAGATTATCAGAAACAAGTTTTTTTTATGACAAAATCTGAGTTAGGTCATACTTACATTAAATTGTTAGTATACATTAGATATTTATTGTCATAGCAGAATCTTTGCATTGTTTCTAACTCTCGCGTATACAGTCTTGTACTATCATGGGGGAATGGTGGGAGCTTATTTATTAAAACGGATAATACATAACTAGCATTCATTTTATAGCAATTACAATTTACAAACATTTCGTACAACTGTCCAATCCATTTTTTTTCTCTAATGCTCAATTTAACGCTTGTAAATTCAACAAAAAATATGTTTTACCACTGTTCGACTGCATTCAGTGGTAATTAAGTCAAAAAATGATAGACCAAATTTTTTTGTTGGGTGTAGTCTTTACTTTATTATTAGGTAACTCAATTTTGAAATTAAATTTCTTAGTTTCATTATGCTCAGTTTGGTTATGAATTTATATCTCATTGCTGCGTTTTAATAAAAAAAACCTGCATGATGGTAACACACGGTATATTTAATGTTAGTAATTATGGGTCATAGAGCGTTCGCGAAAACGGACATTTTCCATACATATTTCCACACATACAAATTAGGTCTTGTCCAGATCATTCTTAAGAACCAGAAGCCATCTATCGGCTTGTATTCATCCAAAAAGAAGATAAGAGTTCCCTCAACTTTCATATGTTTACAGGAAATTATTTATAACCAAACTCATAGGTAGAAAAAAATGTGTATGACCCTTAAATGTCACATAACCGTGAAACGAGTTCCAAAATATAAGAAAAATATCCAATGACACAGGATACATTTTTTGCACTAAATATTAAAATTGAAAACTGAAACGAAACATCGGATAGCAGGCCTTACCGAAACGAGTGAAACGACGAAATCAATAACTAATTAGCACTTTGTTCGACGGCGGAATTACACTGTCGGGCGCAGCTGATATTGCTCGCTATTTCCACAGATCTAATGCTCTCTGATACTTCGAAAATTACTGAAGATAACGAAACAGCAAAGAGTTCTTCTCAGAAAGGCTTTCCAGCCTAGTCAATGTTGTAGCTTTGGGATACTTGGATGAGTGAATGATGATATCACAGTATCTGAATATGCACGGCTTAGATATTTGTGACCACCCTGGCTGCTCTGTTATAATTTGGTGGCGACTGTACAATGTACATATTCATACTACGACTAAAGTTTAATGAAATAATTTAATAGTTACGTAAAAAAACAAAATACTCTTAATAAAAAAAATGTAAATAATATAATTTAAAAAATATTTTAATCGGAGTCGGCAGCATGACTCTTCTGTAGCTTTGTCATTCACGTATTCAAGTTTAACGAATCTTTACCTATAACATAGTTTTTGTTTGAAATCATAATTCAATTTCGTAATGCAGCTACGGAAAAACTATTTATTATATTATTTCTAATATCTAGTACTGGCTAGTCGGTGGCAATGTTCAATTTATTTTTGGAGTTTAGTGTAATTATACCACAATGCCGAAAAATGTTTTATTTTGTATTATAACTAATTCTGTCTCATCATTCTTAAATGTTTTATAAAAAAGTAATATCACGCTTTCAAGCTTCCTTAGCACTCAAAAAATATTTAGGTTTAAAAAAAAAACAGAGTAAATAGAGTTTGGTACATCCTAATGAACACTCTAAAATTAAAAGATTGCATATAAGTACATATATATGTACAAGTTTTCTATTGGCCGAATCGATTTATATTTCAAATAGCCCCGGGGTTCCCAAGTAACCTCACGTGTCATCACCTAAATTGGATCGTTGAATGAGGATTGAAACAGGTCATCAATCGAAGAAATAATATAAACATAGTTACAGGTTTGATAGATCAAATATGTATACTGTATCACATGAAACCATGCTGTTGGGTAAAGTAATTGGATATTTGAGTTGTTATTACTTCTCATGACGAACCATATTTTGATATGTTAAACACGGTAGGTAGGTATAATAGTGTACCTTTATTAAAGCGTCAGGCTGTCAAAAGTAACTACAGTAACTTTTATTTATCTATTCTGTTTTATTACAGTAAGGCGATGTTTTCATAGAATACAGGAAAAAAGTAGTAGGTACCTATCTCATTTAATTTACTTTTCAATACCGAAATACAACAAATTTGTATGCAAGGGGGTCTACTTTTTTCTGTAGCTGACTGTATATAGGTATAAAGTTTATTTGAAAGGTATATTGAAGAGCTTTTCCAATTTTCATATAAGGAATAAGGGACTTGGATATTGAAAATATATTCTTAATTCTACAAGGTAATCCCTTCAAAATAAGGTAGTACACACATGGAAGTTTTCTCAAAATTGACGATAATATGTGGCAGCAGCTGCTTTCCGGATAATATCTTTTGTTGCGAGCTTCACAATGGAGCTTCGCAGCTTGGGGGATTGATAGTGGGTGATAAGGAAGCTTTTGAGATGAAAATAATTTTGTAAGACCCACTTAGAAACTTTTGAATTGTTAAACTGTTTTTGTAATCTGCTAAGTTTAGTTGGTAACATTTTATAATAACACTTTAATATTTTAGTCGTTTTTAAATAACTTGGTTGCATTAAATAGAAACTCAAACCTATGTTCATCGACAAAATATCTATTATAATCTTCGCCTCAATATTATTAAATAGACAATCATTCATACGTAAAATAAATATAAAAAATTGTAAAACCTTAACTAGTATTAATTAGATTTTATAACTAAACTGTATGTAACTCCCACTATACCTATTCCCACGATACATTTTAAGCAGAATTCTGATATTTCTCACCTTTAGCATCGGAATTGTAATTTACTTATACTAGTAATGCCAATTCTTCCCCGTTACGGACAAACATTTACACACATTTATTTACATTGGTAAATGTCATTATACATAATAAATACATTTAGATCTACCTAAGTATTAATGCTTGTTCACGAAATAAACTAGCCACTGGCGTATAATTTTATTATTTTTTATGAAACCATACTTTGGACATGCAACCATACTTTTACATGGATGTTATTAAAAACAACGGTTCTGTGGTTGGCTTGTGGTTGTCTTTCGTCTTGGACGCTGTGGTTGATATTTTTATCAATCGTTCCATGATTATGAACTTTTATTCAAACTTCTACATTTTAGTAGTGTTTCTTCATATTTAAATATTTTTTATCATTTGGTTTCCTAATGGGACTTAACTAAATGACAATAGCTATACAAATATAATTATGAATCTGGTATCTATATTTTTATTGATTACAAGCCAAACATTGCTTAAATTATCTCGTAAGATGGTACTTTTTTGGGCGTTAATTTTTGCACTAATCTGAAGTTATTTTAATTTAATCGACTTTTAAGTGAATGTTCTTAGATTTTTTTTGGATTGGTAAACATAAAACAGAAGAATCAATTTAGTGTCCCATGGCTGTTAGGACTACATGGAACTATCGCATAGCAGTGGAGACTGATTTTACGATAGCTACTTTATTTCGTAGACAAGCCTTAATAGGTACGCTACTTAGAAGTAAAATTGGCAGAAATAAACGTAGGTTTCTTGCATGTTTGATTTTGTCCTGATTGGTAAATAAAATCAATCGTCAATATTTCAAGTAAAACTAAGCCCGTCAGCTTACTCGTAAATGAAACAAATTGACATAAAAACTCCGTCTCACGATGCGTATTTTGGTGTGAAACTGTCAATGTCACTTTGCTTAGTGCGATGGAAACTCAATATAGCTGATATATCGCATAATAGGGAGAAATTCAGTGGAGTAGATGTGATACGGGTAGCCACTTAGCATGATTTCATTGGTCTTTTCGCATTCGATTTCTCATTTTTTGCAAAAAACTCAGAGTTACTTTCTGGTTTCATTTTTAAGCTTGTACTTGATTTACTTATACAAAATATTGTTATTGTTAAAATGATATGTTTCTTCTACTACCGGAGACAATAAAATAATATTAAGCACTTTTTATTTATGGAGAAAATGTTTCTAAAAAACCTACAGATATTCATACATTCAAAAAGCGTTTTAACCCATTCAATGCCGAAGACGCGAATTCGCGTCCTATGTATGCGTAAACGTGATGCCGAGGACGCAAATTCGCGTCCTCGAGTTATTTCTTTTTTTTTGCTAGAAATCAACTGTACTTAAAAGCTGATACCAAAATGTTATTTTATTTATGGAGGATAATATTATACCGTCGCTGGTTTCTGGATTCAATGCATTTGTAATTTTCATAATTCTTATCTCGGATGCCGAAGACGCGAATTCGCGTCCTGTGTATGCGTAAACAAGATGCCGAGGACGCGAATTAGCGTCCTTCAAGTGTGAAATAACCTAATGCCGCAGACGCGAATTCGCGTCCTTGAAGTGTGATAATATAACCTAATGCCGCGGACGCGAATTCGCGTCCATTGAAATGTTAACGTGATGCCGTGGACGCGAATTCGCGTCGTCGCGTAGAAGGCGGCGGCGCTGCGTGATAATTAAAAATATGGGGCGTCAGCAATGAATATTACACTCATAATCTCGGTTCAGATTTTTTTCTACAAGGGCTTTGAACATTTTCACGCACGCGTGTTGTTGAGGAGACAACGTTGTTAACAATGGCCCTAATGAACGTTGGCGGGCGTAACTAGCTGTATTCATGATACGTGACTAATTATGTATCAATTGCCCAATTTAGGCGTCTACCATAATACGAGTTTTCAGACATGCAATCAACGCTCATTAGATATCGGTCATTATATTATTATAAAAACTTGATGAACTTGAATGGTTTTCAAGACTGCAGCTTGCCTAAGACACATCGGGATTGCAAGCGTTCATAGGCAACTGTAGACGCTTATCGATCAGCGGATTGTATGACTGTTTACCATCTTTGTTGCTTCAAAATGGCATTAGAATATGTTGACCGACAATTGTAATACTATCATCAATACCTATTTTAAAGCTTTTTTTTACAGTTTGTTACAGACTGATTGAATAGAATTTTGTCAGGCTCCATTAAAAGTATAAAAAACTTTATAAAAATCAAGGAATATGAACAAAATATATACTATTATAACGTATCCTACTTGGTACACGGTGCTAAAAGGTTTGCATCTTGTTCAGATACACACTGTATATTTCATTGGATAGACAATTCTTACTAGGGTCAAAGGGTTGTGTCAGTAATCAAGAGCATACTGTCCGGCGGCAACCTAAAGTTCTACATAAGAAAATGTTTCCAAATAGAACGCAATAACATAAAATCAAATTAGTAGTTTATTCAGATTTACGAGTATGTTTACGTTTCTGAACATATCTTCATACAAAAACAAGGAAGTTGCACTACTTTATTACACCTTTAATATCAAGGGACTTCATTTGTCTTCGTACACGTAGCGTTGGCTACGAAGCGTCGACGCTCTACACGCCGTAGCAGCGCGGCGTAGCACTTGAGCGATAACACTATGAGATAAAAATATTAAAGTTTGTATCGCTCCTTGTTTACCAAGCAAACAGTAATAATTAATAAGGATGGCATAATATGCTGTAGTTAATAACTTTTATCCTCGCAATATTTCTTCCTTCTACCTTCAATATATTGTATTCTGTAGCTCGTCAACCTACTCGTACCATTCTCTTTAAATTTCTCTACCAAATTTCCTGGTCAGACGCATTTCTTAAATTTCTCTTCTAGAAGTATTAAGGAGATATGTTGATTATTATTTATAAGGTAGTCAGTTCAATATACATATATTTTATTGATTATTGGAGATACCAGTTATAGACTAGATTATTTCTCGAGTTAAACATGTTCTGGGAAGATTAAAAACCTAATTTTATATTATAACAAAATCAACTTCAGTTGCTCATATTACAGTCACCGGTGTACTAGACACTTGTTATACGCTGCTTATTGCTGAATTTTTTTTATAATTTGTACTTTACCACGCATTGTACAATAAGCTATAACATGAATAGAGCAATTTAAACTGAAACCCGAGTTCGTGAAAGGCTGAAAATGGCTGAAAACGACTGAAATCTGGACGACAAAAGCGCTAACGAACTGCCGGCCGCTCCAGTTTGGGAGTTGGAGATTGTACGTGAAAAGATAGCATTTTTACTATCTTAAAATTATTTTGTGGAAAACTACACAAAAATCATTAAAGTGAAACCTGCTGAATAGCACAACTTTTTACTTATACTTATTCTGTATTCTGTAGATAGCTTAAAAGAGACAGAATTATATCATATTATGTTCACCAGGCCTACATTTTTTTAGGTGAGCGTTTATTTATTATCCTTTATGGCTATTAACCGTTTGCTGGAACCTCAAGGTATATTTGTACGAACAGTTATCAAAAATTAGAAGTAGACGTATTTTTTTTAATCCCGTTTTCTTTATATTATTAGGTATATAATCGCTTTATAGACTTACTATGCTGTGACAGTTTAAAAATTGCTTTTGTTATTCACGCAGCTTATCTAAGCCTACATCACAACATCCCATATCGTGATTAAAAATAAATAAATTAAAATGAATGTAAAATTATTTATTGTACTCGCTCAAATCAACCTAGCCTGAAACTAAGAAGTTTTCACTACATAAGTATAGATACCAGGCAGGCCTACTTAATCACGACTCACGATTGAAAATTCCGAATGATTAATATTAGCTATAAGTGTTTAGATTAATTTAGTTACGATCGATACTCGATTAATGTAAGAATTAAACAAGTTATTTAAGATTTAATGTATTAAGATGTAATATAGAGAACTCCATTTTGTTACAACAAAAGTTACTTAGAACTTCGATTTTCCAACCCTCAGTTATCCGAATGCAACAGTGTTCGACAGCGATTTGGTAGGGAATTTGACAGCACGCTCAATACGTACGCCCTACGCTCTGCCATTCCCATTTTGATTTGAAATTTAATTGTAAAATTTTGGTGATTAATATCGATCCTTATTTGACTGCCCCATCGATTGATTTCACATCACATCATCAGCCTATCTCAGTCCACTGCTGGACGTAGGCCTCTCCTATTAACTATGCGTATAGACACATTAGGAAGTAAATGTCCATAATCGATTGATTTAATAGTTAGTGTAATAATTAATTGAAACTAATTTTAGATGATTGATTGTTTAATCGATTGATATGTTAAATAACTAAAACATTTATCCGATAATGGGCACTCTACGGTATCAGGCTACAATTGACATACCTATTTATGTAAATACCTACTAACACAGACATAATAAATATAATAAAATACATTAAGATAGCCACTCCTATTACTCAGTAACGAATTTAATATCAATATTCGACATCAGACAGTGTAAATTATATCTCAATTTTAGTGCATCATAGGAAAATTGGTTTTCTACGAAATATTCCAGAGAAGTTAATTTATTAAATTACTGTTATTCATATTCCAACCAGAATCAGTACTACTACGAGTATACTGTTAATGCAACAATGCTGCACCGAAACTGCTACAAAATTTAGCGAACTCACACAAAAAAATCAATTAGTCTGCAACTCGCATGTGAATGTTCCGGACTTGCAAGCGTCCATTGGCTACAGTAGCTGCATACCACAAGGCCGTGTGCTTGTTTGCCACCGTCGTGGTGTAAAAAATGTCCTTACTGGAATTTTAAATACCTACGTAAATAATACTTCTACAAGAAATCGACAGAAATATAGTTTAGAAAACCGGAAGCGCTTTCAAATATTCAAAGCATGTTGCAGTAAAGCATGGTATAAGACTAGGCTCGAGTTAAACCGAGCCACACAAGCGCTCATTAGGCGGCTATCCCCTCAAAGGGGCCCATGCTTCCCGGACGCTGTGATGCATCTCCGCCACTTTTACCGAGCGTAATGTCTTCAGGGGAACGTCTGGTAAGCGGAATTTATACACGTTTTTCATAAAAAGTCGGCTTAGTGTAAACTTCATTTTAGATGTTTGTACCGGTATGTGCTATTATACTCACATTATACTCATGTTGGCTAAGTGAAACCACCGGGAAACTAGAACACCGATTGCATCTACTATGCAAGAACTCGGACCGAGGTAAAAATATGAATTTCACTTACCCAAGGTGACTACAATATAATTTCAGCACTTATTTATTTGATACCTAAAATATGGTAAGAAATAATCCACAAAAACAGCAAAATTTCATGTATAAAAGATGCAAATAATTAACAACAGTATGTGTGGCAGACCCACAAACTAATGAAGAAGTTTTTATCACTTTTCTTTATTTTTCTTATTTGTTGATATTAATTACATTTATTAATTACTACAAAGTAATTAAACGTCTGTATTTGATAAGAGTAATCCTTACCGATAATTTGGTATTCCATTTTTAAAATATATACGTAGAGTATGCAACATGGAAGTATAGAATATAGCATAGATTTGACTATAATTGTAATGGTATCTGTAAAACATGAGTTAAACGTTTGTTGATAGTTACAAGAGCTAAGGTTTATTTTTACTACCTAAGGAATGCATCATAATTATTCGATTGCCTCATGTTGCATCATTTATATTTATGAGGGTGACTGAGACAAGAGTATCCCAACTATTAAGTTGTATATTAATCAAGTTGGTAATTCTGGCTAACGTCACAGGTGGTAACGCTTCACATGTTTAATAACCCAAGAATGGTCTCGTTAGGAGTTTTAAGCTAGCCCCACACTAGCGTCCTTTGAGCGTCAGCATTCTAACGCCAGCCTAGCAACGACGCAACAATAGTTGCGCATAGCGCAGCTTGAATGAAATGTTATACGTGAAATGTTTTTCAACTTCAAATGTTTTTGTATGGTGTCGTATACATATTCTATCTTTGTAAATATTAAACTATGGTTCTCCTATCCAATGCTGTATAGCATTTTTCAATAGTAGGTGCTATAAATTACTATCGGAAAAAGCTGTATACCGCATACAGCATTAAATAGGTAACCATAGCCTTAGTGAAGATTAAGATTATCGATTACAAGAGCACGGGTTATGAGTTAGTCGTGTCGAATAAATCATTTTGACTTTTCAGTCTCGTTTCGTAGGCTATCTCGTATGTACCTATCTACTATTTTAAACGATAGTGAGCAAGTAGTAGGCAAGCAATGAAAAATTTGATTAAAATTTACCAATGAAAGAATACAAATGAAATCAAATTAATTTCCTAGAACGTTCACTTAAAATAATTGAAAACTTTGCTTATTACTTTCCATATTAGTAGTACGTAGCATTATGTACAATTAATAAATGTAAAACTATGATGTTTATGTAAATGTTATAATATAAGCTTAAGTAAAATCAAGTTACCGTCTCGCTGCATCCACTTTTACTTATATAAAATGTCAATGTTATGCTTACATTATACCATGCAAATTCAATCTCTTTGCAAGTATACTTTGAGCTGAAATTTCCTGGAGGCAGTAAGGCTTCACAGAAACATTCTCCTTAAGTGGGATGTTAATCGTCTTCGTGGCACCAAGCTCGAGTGTACTCAGGCAAACGAAGACTAGTACATCACTATGTCGAGCAGATTATAATTTTCCATAAAACTGAAAACTACTATCACATACTCTTATGTAAAATATGTCATCATTAATAAGGATCAGGGGACAATTTCACACGAATCGACTTAGTCCCAGTATAGGGTAAGCTGAATTAAGGCTTGTGTTGTGGATAATAAGCGACGATGTATATGTATGTATAATAGATAGAGACATACTCGTATGTTTATTTGTATATATACTTATAACTTAGACTTTAAAGATTGTACTAAGCTAAAACATTGTAACGTTACTTACTTTCTTATAAATATGACAGTTAAAATTTGATTTTTTTTTACTTAACCTTGTAAAGCCCTCATACTTTTTTCTTATATCATATTCAGCCTCCTTAGCCTAGTTAGTAGTGACCCTGCCAACGAATCTGGAGGTTTCATGTTCGAATCCCGGCGAGGTCATTGATTGTGCATTTATCACAAATAATTTGTTTCTATGTCATATGTCATGGTTGTCTATGTATTTAGATATCTATATTTGGTGGCTTACCGTGGTCCCGTCTTATTTTTTATCCTGCTGATTGTCACTTTCGCACTGCATACTTGTTAGAACGTGACGGCAACGACGACAAACGATTAAACATGGGACCATCATAAGCCTTCTGGAGTATTCTGCAAGTCACTGTATCAGCACTCGGTGAAAGCCGCAAGAAAATACATACTTGATTTGCGGTAACAGAAGCAGAAGAAAGTTTAGAATTTTCGTTACCGGTACCTATACCTTGTGTACGTTTCACACAATATGAAGATTATTTCAGCATTCACGTAATTGCTCTAAAATTATGGAAAAAGTGAAATCTTGGAATATAATATTTCAATACAAAAGTTTTAAAATTCTGTCTTTGCATTTTTTTATTGTAATACGTGAAAACGTTTAAAAATGTAGACAAGAAACAAAGTAACAACGAATTGTTATTTAATAACTAATGCAGTATTTTTATAAATGAACTTAACATTGAATCTAAGATGGGCATATTTGAAAATCAGATCAAAGTTTACACTTGAACTAAAATATCAAACAATAAATTCCGTTTTAGCTATTTTAGCTTCGAAAACCTAACAAGTTATTAGTTATTCACCTAAATTCTTCTTTGTATAGGTACCTGTGATACCGACTTGTATAAATAGGCCAGCATAACAAAGCATGTACGGTCGGCTCTAATAATATGTATACGATTTTAAACCTTATGCCTTTAACATACGTTCCGAAATGTATACATATTATTAGACGTGACTGTACCAATTATACAGTAGACGAAATTTGGAAGTTTATAATTTTCCAAAACTTTTGCAAGTTATTTTAAAGTCCTTTTAACCTTTCATTATAATACCAGGATGCATAGCCAAGATACCAATCGCTTATTAGCGTATCGTTGTTTTCCCTCTCTGTCACTCTTTCAAATTAGTGCGACAAAGACAGTTAGCTGCTTTTCGTTTACGATTAACGATTAAACGTTACCGATTGGCAACTTGTTTAAGCACCCAGTACTGGAAACTCCTGTAGGCTTATGATAGTACCGCGTCCCATCGTCATAAATAGATAAAATGGGACCATCATAAGATCATAACCCACCAGGCTCCAATTTCACCAAGCTGACAAGTGTGACAATTGTATCAAAATTTGACATATGTAGAATTATCGGTTTCACCACGATGACAGGTGCGACAATTGTAAAATACAATTGTAGAACACAATTGTCACGAGTAAACAGAGGGAAAAATGTATCAAATATATATTATTATTACATTTATACTCAAACATCAATCAATTTTATTTCCACCTCAGCGGCTCGAGCATGGCATAGCGGTTTTGCTACTTGAGACTAGTGAGCAATATGCAATTTTGCTGCGAGAGTGAGAAAAATTAACTTTTTATATTTCCGTAACGTTGCTTAGTCGCAGGTCATATTTTCATACTGCGGGGTGAATTACGAACTTTGAACATCGAAACATCATTCATTACATCCGTCACTTTCATTCCGTTGCTGAAAAAAGAGATAGATATTAAATATATCGATTCGTAGTCGAATGACGAAATCTTCGTAGTAGGCCCCCCATTTTTTTTTTAATTTTATTTCTTGTGGACAGGCAAAAGCACTAGGGCATACTGCCTAGTAGGCGGCCAAAAAGCGGGTATGAAAAATATCGTTCGGATACGAAATAAAATTGGAGCTCGTGTTTATCTATTTATCGTATGGCATAAGTACATTGTTCTGTACTTAAATTTTTAAATTACTTAATTTGAGATAAGCAACAGCATCCGTCGAAAGAGTTAAACTTGTATTAGTACATTTCGATGCTAGTACGGAAGGTAGGTATGTCATTATTTCACGAGTCCCGAGATATCCACGACCCAAAGGCGAGTGGCAAGACTTGGGACGAGTGAAGAATAACATTTCCGCGTTGCAAAAAATTAAAAGATGATCAACAATTTAAACAAAATACTTAGTTATAAGTTGTAACTTTGACAATGAACATTTTGACGGACAAAAGGTGTTTTTCTAGCTTGCATTCATAATTTAAGGGGTAATAGATTTTCCTATTCAACCAACTCAAATGTTTTTATTTGAAAATACATAATTTATAAGTAAAAAGCAAGTTAAATGTATAAATCTTCACTTTTAATAACTTTCGTAACACCATGTTCGATTATCTGTGTATATAAATATTTAAATCGTAGAAAACAAAAATAAAT
The DNA here is from genome assembly GCA_025490895.1 of Thaumatotibia leucotreta. Lineage (NCBI taxonomy): Eukaryota > Metazoa > Arthropoda > Insecta > Lepidoptera > Tortricidae > Thaumatotibia > Thaumatotibia leucotreta. The sequence continues at coordinate 2,579 of JALPQI010005314.1, read as the reverse complement.
TGTTGCTTTTAGGTAGGTACTTAATAAACACGCTTGCATTTAAGAAAAACGCCTCTAGTTTGACAGGCAATTCGAGAGTTTTTCAATGTTCAATATAAAAATAACATTATTTTTTATTATTTTTTGCATTAGTAGTAGGTTTTTAGTTTTAATTCATCTTGGTAAAGAAAAGTAAAAGCACTAGTGCGCAAAAACGAACTTTGCGCACGCAAAACAGCCAAAAAAGAGCAATTTTGGAGCAACTGTATTGAAAAATAATATTAAACCCCAAAAACTAATATAAATCGAATATTACATATTTTAATCATTATGAGTATTTCATTATTCTTAATACAATGAATGAAGACAGCCATGATTCGTCGCGATTTTTATTACTATAATTTGTTTTTTTTATTGATAACGAATATTTAAGCCAAAATTAATTATTTCCTTATATCTTCTTCTCATTTGTGCGAATTCATCAAGCTCACTCTATCACTACCAGCGTCACTACTACTTGCATGGAAAGCCATTTTGAACTAGGTACGTACACGTGTATCATCAACAACGAAAAATTACTTACAATTGTCACGCAAATCCGACACATCTTTAATCACATGTCAAGATTCACCGACAATTCTACAAATATGTCGACTAAAAATAATAATTCTTGTTTCACAACATAATTGTAATACATACAATTGTACCAAAATGCCTATCATGTTTGTAGGCATTTCTATAGAAAATATTTCTTAAAATTGTAATATGTCACCTGTCGCTTGACAATTGTAGCTCTACATATGTAACTTACAATTGTAGCCGTGGTGAAATTGGGGCCTGATTAAATATTTACGAAGTTATTATACTGGATAATATTTATTTGTAGCACCTAGTATAAGTAACTGCTGCAAGTTGCGAGCCGAGAAACCGCGCGAGAACAAACACAGGCTAATGAAGTTTGGAACTTGCTAATTACATCAGCGTGGAATATACTCGGTATCGTGTTTTTCTTGTGACTTAATACATTCGCGGAATTAATTATTTAAAACAGTTTCGTGTTCGAACAATTAACGAGCAATTTGTACAGTACTATGTTTTTGGACCGCATTATTGATTACAGTATTGATGATTTTATCCCAAATGTACTCGTACATACGATAAAGGAACTTCAGAAGTCAACGACAATGAAGCCGTTCATGAGCAATTTCAGATAGAGATTAAAAAGTTAAATAAATACACTTCAACCGTCTCGATTACGAGTACAACTTGTAACGGTAAACTTGCTACATCAATATGTAATTGTGTGCCTTCCCGAAATACTTTTGCTATGTACCGATAGCCCTTTTCATTGATGATAATACAACTGCTAAGAGTGCCGAGTAACTAACGCTTAAATAAATAACCGACAATCAAAATATTTTCATAATCCTTTAATTTATTATATTCAGACTCAACCATTTTACAGACAATACGATCGCTGACAATAAAAAAATCGACGACGTCTGGATCTCATTTCAAACACAAATGACTTCGAAAACACTCTTAAGGAACCGGTCTTCATTGATTGCAAATTACTCATTCATCCATTCGTTCTTTACACGGTCATTCGTTAATTCAATTCAATCGATCCTTAATTGTCTGCAGATTTTATTTGCCTTTAATTAAATCTAAATTGATTTATTTATCGAAGCTTATTTGCTTACCTTGACTCACAACGGAATGGAAATTTTAATTGGGAAGATTTTTAAATAGGCAATCTGTTTCAATATGCAACTTATCTGACTTTAACTTGGGTTTTATGTCTAATAGAAAAGCATGTAACGCCTCATTATGTGTGACATTCAATAAAAAGTTGAATCATATGTAAACTACAAAAATAAAATCATAACACTTCTCTGTCAGTCGAACAATAAGTATTTCGAATAGTATGTATTTATAATGTATACAGGGTGTAAGTATAATACGGGCGAAGCTCTTAACGGGTGTTAGTTTACGACATAGTAAGTACATTCAAATAACTTTTAATTAAAATAAGAGCAACAAAATTTTCCATACAAAATAATTCGGCGCGCAATGTAGAGCAACATACATGAGTTAAACACTCGATGACAGCTAATTTCAAAAGCAGATGACATAACTGACATATCAACAATAACAAATGTTCGTACCTACATTGCTGCTCCGATAATCTTTAAAAAAATCTGTAGGGTCATAATGAAGAGTAATTTTGAAAAAACCTTGTAATCCATGATCACACTAATGAATCCCATGCCTGGTTTAATTGATCGCCCCTATTAGATTTACACACTGTATGATATTGCGATATCAATCCTTTGAGAATGCTATACATGTCACAAATAATTAATTTTGATATTACAATAGGTACGCGCAATCTGACATTTGAATCGATATTCCATTAATTTAGTTTCAGTCGGAAGCATGGCCCAGTTAGGTATCGCTTTCGTATGTTTGAAACGTGTCCTGTCAAATGCAAGCACGAGCCGCCAAACCATTGAATTGGCGAGGATTTCCAGTACAATTTGGTTAGCTGATGCGATTATAGGATTCGATTTTATACTTGTCTTTTTTTAAAATGTAAT
>JALPQI010005313.1:0-69989 GCA_025490895.1 Thaumatotibia leucotreta | reverse complement strand
GAGGTGCTATTGCTAGAACCTGTCGCCGAAACAAACCAGCATAACTTTGGTCTCGAAGCGTAAGAAGCACGCGTAATGGGAGAGCGCATTTAAAGTTTGACCCGTTTGGTGAGCAATTGCAATAACACCCTAAATTCCCCCTCTGTTCGGTTAGTTCCATGACTCGTCCGACGCTTCACCACAGACTAACCGGTATAGGTGTGAACTACGTGGCATACTTCATTAAGGATCACGAAGTCACACTTATACTAGTTGGTTAGGAGACACGCTTAGAAAGGTATAAGTATAGAAGTGCTCAGCTGATTCATTCGTAGCGACAAACCAGCACGGCGCTCCTGAAAGGGCAATTCAGAAAAAGGTCCACGCGGTAGACGGTTCAATATGAACTCTATCCTTTCATTACGCGTTGTTTTGAACCCAGAGGTCAACCTACGATAGGAATGAATGTGGGTATTATAAAGCACAATATACTTTTGAAACGGCTGGGCTCTGCTTGCCGGTGGTCAATCCCGTGTTTCTGGTCCATATAACTAGTTATGAAAAATGTCTGCACAATTTAGAGTCTGACCAGCATAACTTTTACACCAACACCAACATTTCTTCAATATTCTTTACTTGACAACAATTGTGCCTATCAATTAACCTGTCATTGTCAAACTGTCATTTAATTTGATAGAGACTTTGTTGCCAGGTCACTTTTTTTTTAATTTATCGCATTTTTCTTTTGCAAAATTATGCTAGTTACAAAAGACTCTATCTGTATATGCCGGTATAGAATATCTGAATATTTTGGCCAGAATCAATTATAATACCCTTCTGCTGTACCTATTGCGGATATAAATCATAAAACCGGCATTAATAAGCATTTATTATATTTGGATTCAGTGACTCAAACAGAATATACTACCGGTGGAAGTATTCTTTATAATTCTAACTAGAAGACAGGGATCTTCATTTAAATACGAGTATTCATCTTTCAGGATCCACAATGTAACTGAAATAACTTTATGAATAAGCAAATCGTTCCTAAAGGGTCTATAAAGCATTCAAGGGATATATCTAGAGCCAGTCCCAGGTGTGTATCGTGATTATATTGGTCGAATATGTCTTATTAATTCCTCTAAGTTAGGATCCCGTTGGACGATATCTATAATTATCCCCTGGGTGACTTTAATCAGACGTAGGGTGGAGTAATGTTTAGGTAAGTGTAGATAGGTACATAAAAACATAAATACTATGAGACGGGGTGCCAAAATTCTATAAATTTATTTCTTGACATTAAAAATAAATCTAGGTTAATAATGTTTTACTTGTAATAAGCAAAATTTGAAGATGCTATTTCTTTTCTACTAACTCTGATTTTCCAAAATTGTCCGTAAGATATCAATTCGGTTCTAGAATACTATTACTACAGTGAGTTGCTTGATAAGATATATCTACATTAGGGTGTCCCCTATTTTTCGAGTTTTAGAAATTAATAACGCATACCCCCTAAATCGGTTTCTTTTACCTCAAAACACACTGAAAAAAAAATTCAGTTAATTTCTGTTACTGCAACCCGTGCCGACTTTCATGCCATTTTCCTATACAAAGTATGAAAATGACCAAAATTTATTTTCGTTTTTTTTTATTTTTTCCTATGGCAATAAAATATACTACTGTCTTATAAACATTTTATCATAAAATTAACTTGATGAGAACAGAAAAACAATACATTATTATCAACTTACTGTCCGACTAATTTTTTTCATAGTAATTTGTATGGGAATTTCAGATGAAAGTCGGCACGGGTTCCGGTTACAGGAATGAGCTGATTTTTTTTTTCAGAGTGTTTTGGGGTTATAAAAGCCGATTTAGGGGGTATGCGTTATTCATTTCTAAAATTCGTAAAATAGGGGACACCCTAATCTACATATTATTAATATTACAAAATGATACATTTCCCTTCAAGAAAATTTTATACATTTTTAACAACCCCTTCGAAATCCATGGATTCATTACTGAATTAATCAACATCAACAAAAGTAAACAAACAGAGAGTGAAATTAACTGTAGCAAATGTGATTAATTGATTATCAATAAGCGCTTGACAAACAACAACATCAATAGCCTAGAAGTCTATTGTCTGGAAAGGACAGGTCGTCTTTCGTGGTTGTATACTTGTACATATAGGCCAATGCGGGATCGGCATAAAAAGTATCCAAATGACACTATAATTGATAGGAAACTTCACACGTGGAATAAAATGACGTAAAATTCCGCTAAACAATTAGCACTGAATAAACTCGGTGGCGTCGTTATACGCCGATAAGAACCTTTTATGATGCAATGCTCGATAATATTCCACAGTCGCCCCAATTAGAATTACTAGCGACACGCAAATAATAAAAACTGGCAGTTTCATAGAGCGTAAGGTCCTTACCTTCGTAAATGGAATGCGTAGTAAATAAGTGAAATAAAAAGTAAAATAGAAAGGTAACTTCTATCAGATATGTGCGTGCTGATATATGATACTGATATATGTCGGTATTAAGCAGAATTGGGCAAAAAGTAATATGATTACTTCTATAAATTACATTTTTATGTGTACTTTGTAATAAATATTACAAAGTACACATACAAAAGTAATCTGAAGGAGTATAATTATATTAATTTTTGCCCAACTCTGGTATTAAGTAGCAAGCGTTGAAATGTGTTTTATATTCACCAATCACATCTCATAAATGGTTACTGCTATTTACTGTTGTATATGTATATTTTAGACTTTTTATAGGTATTATTTTCATTTAGGATCATTGTGCCGACCATGAGCAGTCGCGGTGTTATTAACGGGGATTTATATATTTCTATGTTAATACTATTAAATATCAATTATGTGAACTAAAAATGTATCTATATGTATATGAACTCAAGGTTTAAGGTTTTAAGTTAGTGATAAACCAAAATTGTGTTCTAAAAGTGAGCGATTATGAAATAATGCAAGATTTTAGGTTTATTATTTTTTGTTTTGTTTTCTACTGACGAACAGTTTAGTTCGTAAGTAGAAAACAAAACAAAACTCCAATCACAGTAATTTGGGCTACTTTCACGGCGAAATTACCTACGCAAGACGGAAGGCTTAAGGGTGTAGTGTGTACTTGTGTAGAGAATGAACTCAATTCGACAAAGGATTTAAGTAAGGATCAGCATTTTGCTTTAATTTGCACCATATTTTCATAAGATATCCTATTTGTCGATTTTCTAATGGGCCCATGTGGTCCATAGCCTTTAAGCGCCGCCACTGTTTTACATAAATAAGTAGATATATAGTAAAATACAAAATAAATAATAGGTCTATAATAATCACAAGAATTCAACTGTACTATCAGATATTGCGTCACCCATTAATTGTCTTTAATAGTAACATATCTCTTACTACCAAAACACGATGTGTGTTATCTATTATATTATGGTATGATGTATTCGTAGATATGTAGTTTTATGAAAGTAGTGATTGTGACCTTTACACAAGCTTGCATACTTGGATTACATCATTATACATCACTGGGTGCTAAAAGGTCAAGAGGTATTTTGTGAAGCGTGTAGCGTTTGTGTAGGTATATTTGCACCGTATTACATTAATTACACATATTTAACGTCTCATGCAATAGTTTACTGGTCCAGGCTAAATTTGTTGACCAGTTTGACCGACGGCAAAAGCGAAATGCGAAATTATTGACCAATCTTATCTGGGTTATCTCAGCGCGATTCTTGTATGCCATTATTTGAAAAGTATGAGTTTCTAACACTGCCATGCATGTATATATTTGAGGCGGCAATTTTTGTTAAAAAATATCCACATCTTTTTAAGAAAGCCCAGGATGTTTATGTTAGGAGCACGAGAAACCAGAATAAACTAGTAATTGATTTCATTCCCAATAGCTCACTTTTTAAGAAAAGCAGTTACTATATGTGTATTAGAATATTCAATGCTATCCCAGATGATATTAAAGATCTTCCCCTTAGTTTATTTAAGACACAACTTTTTCGATGGCTAAAAGATAAAATGTTTTATACTGTAAATAATCTGTTCTGCATGTAATAATATTATTATGAAGTAAGCAAGTACTTAAGTTTAAGATAAGTATACATTTGCATGCTAAAGTAGCAAAATATGTCTTCGTACAGGACCATGTTATCCATACCAGCTTGTTGTACCATATTTTAAGCAAATAAAGATTTATTATTATTATTATTATTATTAAAGCTCGAATTCAAGAGGTTTCAAGAGCACAGATAAACCCGACGAGGAGATATAAAACTCTACATGCAGAGCGAATCGAACGCGTAATCTGATAACAAAGGAATGGCAGAAAAGAATGAAAGTGGAACTAGCGGAACCATCCTCTCGAGAACTCTCACAGGACACTGTTGGAAACTTCTAACAAAAATGTTTACATATACATTTATGTACCTATAAGCTCTACAAATGGTAGATATACGTAATGTAACCTATTCTTTCTTTTGATTTTGTAGCAAAATGTCATCAAAATATATCAGCTATACAAATATTCGGCCTGGCCTTGGAATTAATACTGAGAGCGCGTCGACATAGTCACGTATCAGGAACATTATTAGTATACGCGCCGGTTCACCGCTTCATAAATATAAATATACTACACGTGCAATGCAAATACCTGTGCTCGGCCACACGCTTGTCGAACCATCGGCTATGCATGCTGGTGAGGGATTCCGCGTATGTGTCCAGCTCGACCTCACTTCTGTCGTTCGACGTCTTAGCCAATGGCTTGTCTATGCCCACAATGGATTTATCCGGCACTTCTACTGCTTCAGAACCAGCGTAGAACGTCACGGATGGCCGTTTCTTTTTGGAAGACGAATTCGCGCGTGCGCGAAGCTGCCCCGGATCTACGGTCGGCGACAGTGGATACGCACTTTCAAACGCGTCAGGCATTATTAAAGCAAATATAAAAATCAAATAACGAACTAGACGAGTGCGTCGTGAAGGTTTCAAGTTAGTACTGCCGGCGATTGAACTCTCACGCAGTAAAATGACCCCCGCGGATGATAACTCTTGACCGGCCTTTTAACGTCATCATAGATTTATTTTTATGTACATACCTACTGTTGCAAGCATTTAAATGGCAGCTTAGTATAGAAATTATAGAATTATTTTGCGGCGGATTCGACCTTGTACCTACCGAAACAGTTTACCTCCGTAACGGTAACCGTGTGGAACATGTCTTTTGTTTGATCACGGTCATTATAACGGCCTACAAAACCTAATCGGTAGTTCGATATATTGGCGCCTAGTACCCAAAACACAAGCTTTGTTAAGCTTCCTACTTGACTTCTATAATTTTGTAATTAGACTAATGGGAATAATAGATCATAGACACAGGAATAATGGATCTTTGTAAAAACGGATGATAATTAATACGAAAGTAGGTAATTAAACAACCAAGGATTTATTTAATTAAAAATATGGACCTAATAAATAAAGTAGCAAAGTGAGTTATTACATATTGAACTTAATTGTGCAAAGATAAAAATAAATCTGATATTATTATTAAATGCCAGCCTAACCTTTGATGGTTCTTTATCTGTTTGGCATGAATGTGAATAACCAATTTGACGTATTGCGTAGTCTTATCAAACCAAGTGGAATATTTTCAGTACAATTTAGAATATTGTTTTCTAGAGATATATTCAATAAACTTGATAAACATAGTAAATGTACTTTGTTTTCTTATATGTATGCAGAATAAAGATTATTCAATGATATTTAATTTAAAATTCACACCCATATAACATGCCTCAAAAGCTAAATATTCTTGAGTAATAAAAAATTTTATATGCAGAAATAATTCAACTAGATCTTTTAGCAATTACGGCTTTTTTTGAAGATTGGTACTCTGAGATGGTTGAGACAAATCTATGTCTATTACAAAATACTTAATGATTAAATGAATATTTAAGAACAAGCTAAGTATATTAAACTGTCCAAAGTGAGTAAGAGTTACAAAATCATAATGTTTCAGTTATCATATCACTAAGCTAGATATCAAACAGAATGTTTTGCATGATAATTCTCTCTCACAATATTCAATGTCAAAATGATAAATATTATCTGAGCAAACAGATACATGATACTACTACCTATCCAATTGTGTTACTGTTGCATGTGATATCAACTTAGTTAAATATAATGGGATTCCAGAAAGTAGCTACTTATATTCAATAGTATTAATGTTTACTTACATATCATTAATTAATAAAATTTTCAAACATACAAATTGCTTAAAAGCTGGAGTGTGTAATTATGCAAAATGTGCTCTTTTGCCACAAACAATTGTATTGCATTTATAGTGGTATGCATAAAGTACTATATTTTATATTTAATTTCCAATTACATTTTCTACATATTAGAAGTAATCAAATATGAACAAGATAATGTACTCACCTGTGTTCTGCACGCCGATAATACTTTTTCGACATGTGCTTGTCTGGAGTGGACAAGCTTTCTTTGCTTTTATTCTCATCCATGGTTGAATGCTTGTGGAAGGGCAACTTATGCTTCACAGTCAAATGCGAGTATAATAATTTTGAGTGTAGCTTAGGCAAAACCACGGTTTTTATAAGCCTAAACATACAGTTTCGCTCTATTTACCTGAAATACAAACAATATTGGATTAGATTGCAACCTACTGTATAGTTGTATTTGTTTACAAATAATATGCCAGATACATACGTTACGCATTCATAACTATCAAATCCGTACTAAATATTTTTAACTGGATATTACTAGATACTAATCTCAGTAAGTTTATGCAATGTCGTTCAAAAATAAATACTAATTTTAGCTTTGCTTCGATGCTGACTCACTGACAAACAGCGACATCATTTACCTATTTAAAGGCTTTTAGGCAACTCAACCATAGTCAACATATAATTTAAAATAAACTGGGGTATTCATTTGCTTCAATAACAGTTAGTACATACGCAATCTCTTCAGCTTCAGCAATATTCTACTGTACACTTTGCTGCTGCACTGAATGAAACTGAAACTGTCTGACTGACAGATGTGACACTGACAATGACGGACTGAAAAAAAGCGACTGTCACAAAGTGTGACCATCTGTGATATTTGTAGTCCGGTTGTCCTAGACAATATGTCGCTTCCAATTTTCTAGGCATTGCTGGCTATGTATGCACGTGCAACAACAAGAGATATAAAGCGTTTAAAAAAAAAAGTAAATTGTATTATATTTTTTTAATATTTCAAGCTTATAAAACTAAATAAAGAATAAATGTACATGTATATTATAGCTGTTTATTTCTGTAGTCTGTGGCAGATGTGGCACAATATTAAAAAAAAGTCAAGTTGTCAACTAAGAACGTGACATTTTCTACTTTTCGCGTCATTTTAACAAAGTAGAAAAATAAATCATAGAATTCACGTTTCATTAATTTCAGCACCATTTATCACAAATATCTAATTCCGCTTTATCACCATATAATTAATGAGCTATTACACAACATGGCATATACAGAGAAAGTGTCACTAAGTGGCACTGCATTATCCTTTTTGTTATACGAATGTGTAAATTCAGTAAATTGTCAGGTAATTTATATCTACCTCTATCAGACACTACAATGAATAACAATTCTACGTTAAATTTGAAATGTGTTTATTTTTGTTTTCAGGAAGGTTTTCTGATTGGGGATGTGACTTCCGAAATAACTAATCACATATCTGATTCACAAAGTGATAACGCCCGGTTGGACACACAAATAGTTATAAGAACTGTTCTGCCTTTGCCCTCAGTGTCCTTGTTCTATCTACCAACAGGTAGGATAAAAGAGGATGTGCTATCAAACTTACTCTCAAATACAGCAAATGAGATTGTTGGTTGGTACAAGTACCGAAAAAATAGTTCTGTAAAGCCTACATTTAGAGATAGACTAATATCCAAAGGGTTGCAAAAGTATTTTGAAAAGCATCATGGCCGGAAAACATTTGCCACCTGCATTTTATCCAGCAAGACCTCGTCTTCTGCTTCTACACACACATTCACCTACAGATTTGGTAAAATCAATTGCTTTGATATATATGAATACATTGAAGATGTGACAGCTAATCTGGGGGAGAAGCTGACAGGCTACAAGAAGCCTCAAAGGGTGTCACCACATAGCATTTTCAATAAAATAGTAAAGGACAGTAATGTCCAGAGTAATAATACAACGGAAGCAATTCTAAGGATACAAGAAGCAGTAGATGTCAGGCTTCTGAAGGAAGCTCGGATAGCAGCTAAAAATGAATGTACAATCAGAGAGTTAGAAGCTGAAATCAAACAAATGAATGCAATTTTGTCTGATAAACAATGTGCAGACTTACAAGTAAGCTATAATAAAAGTATTGAAGAGAAATTCATGAACAGGGAGGCAGAGATGGCAGAAGCATGTGTACAAGCACTGGGTACACCATCTCAAGTAGATATTCTGAGTGTCCCAAATGTTCTTCTCCACAGTAACAACCTGATTGATTGTGACAACCCTGGCCCATCCAGGAGCGAAGCGGACAGAAGTTCTAGCCCTATACTAATATCAAGTTCTTTAAAACAGCCCAGATTAAATTATGCAGGTGCTGTAAAGACCACTTCACAACCATCAACAAGTGTGAGTATGACCATAGAAAAATATTAGATTATAGAATGTTGACTGATATTAAAAATGTATAAAACAATGACAACAGCATATATATAGGTGTAAAGTGCTGAATTTTTGTTCAAAACTTAGAACCTTGTATGTTGTTGCCGTCAAAATATTTGTGAGTAAGCATTATTAATACATAGTAATCCCATATTATGTGACTACAGAGTGATGTATGCATTTGTAGTCAACTGAACATGAATTTGTTATTTAATTTGAAATGAAGTTTCATCTTTTTCTTTCCAGAAATCCAACAATCACATTGAGGACCTCATTAGTTTTGATGTGGATGACAACAAAGTGACCAACAAACAGACTGTTACTATTAATGATGACATGAAACATTCAGGTGAAGGGTCCCCCGAGTACTGACAAGTGCCTTAACTTCTTTGTTAGTGTTAAGTTACCTTTCTTTAGTATTAGTACAACTACAGGTCCCAACTACTTAGAAATCATTTAAAAAAAAACTTTAATTTAATGGCCTTTGTTATTATTTGAACACACAAGTGACACAAGACAGTTTTACCTGTCTGAAAAGAGCCTCTTACTTTTCTTCTTGAGTGCTTGTCCCATAAAATATAATGAAATTCTCAACTAAAGTTACCTAAAGTTTTTCAGTGTTAGTATTTGGATCACCTGTTTGTTAAATATTGACCTGTCTTCACAGAGTTCTCTTAGTTATTTGAAATATTGCTGTATGTAATATATTTATTTGTTTCTAGATTTGGTAGTTCTGTTTATAAAAACGAATCTTCTCATTATTTTGTATGTTACATTTATATTAAAAATATGGATGGCATACTGTTGTTACTTAATGAATCTAATAATCGTTTTTGCATATTTCGTGTACATATCTTAATTATTCCTGTTAAAATATATCTGCTTTAACATTTAATGCACTCTCCAACTCATAATTATAAGACTCTCCTCTTCAAAATATTATTTTACTTTTTGTATGTTGAGGATCTTGGTATTGGTTGTTTACTTTTGCCATAGTTTCTGATTCGAAAATTAATTCAAGTAAATACCTTTACATTGCCTCTCTTGTCAATTCAAAATAGCACTATTACTTGAATGGTGTATTGCAAATTGTAACACACACATTATTATAATTTATGACACATCTGATAATAATTATCCTTCAGACAAATGTATTAAACTCGTTTTGTTGATGTTGATTTAGTCTAAAACTATGTTGTAATTAGGGACTCTGTGATCTTAAAAGCAATTTATAAAGATAAATCTTGTGCTATGGAGACTACAAACTTTCAATGTTGAAGTCATATACTAACAAGACCTGTACACAATGTACTGTCAATATATCACAATTCTTTGATAAATATACCTAATAAGGATACAAGATTATTCATATTTAAGTCTTAACTTTATTTACTTAATTTGATTACCATTAACTGTAATACCATTAGTATTTAATTCATGACATGTACAAGATATTTTTGTAATTATTTGTTTATAAAACCCTAAACTTATGTTTTATTTCAACTATTGTGATCTTCATCTTCGCTCAATTGTAATGAATGAAACAAGAAATAAATTTGATTATGGTTTATTTAATTATAATTTATAAATAGGTAAAATATAAAAAAATAAAAAACATTGGCAAGGAATGGCACAGGAATGTTATAGCAAGCTACAGCAAACTAGATTAATGGGTAGGTTACAACGTCTATTCATAATGGCTTATAATATCTCTATGATAGCTATTTTTGAGACACTTCTCAGACATATTAGACAAAGGTACAGTCGCCATCAAATATCTAGGAGCGGCCACGGTGCTCAAAAATATCTAAACGTGCACCCCTAACGCACTGCTCATAATGCTTGAAAATGCACTCTAAAGTGCATGCAGTTAACCCGACCTGTGGTGCACTTTAACATGTTCCTTGACCGAATGCACCCTTTACTACACACTGATTAATAGAGAGTATATTTTAACAAGACTAGATATAAAAGTGACAATATTCTAATGCTCTCCCATTTTGTTAGGAAGAAATTGAAATACACTATAGGTACTAGAGGCTTAGCACATGATTAGTGCGACAGTATGTCGCCGCGAGATGTAAAAGATGGAAAATCTATCTCGCGGCGACATACTGACGTACCAATCATGTGCTTAGCACACAGTATTGCCACCAAGACTGTAACCAACTCAGTGTAGGGAACTTAGTATCACTATCAAGGCCTATCAACTCCTATGGTAAGACATGATTTTTCTTAATTTGTCATTGTGTGGGTTGGTATTTCAAAAGGGGTTGCCTAAAATTCAAAAGTGATTTTTAAAGTACAGCAACTCTGTTCGATTACGTCAATTTCACGGTCAATGCCAGTGATGCCAGATCTACTGAAAAAGCAGTAGATCTACCTGATTTTGAAGCAATCTACTGATATTCTGATTTATTTCTATAAAATAATGAAATCTACCTGATTTTCGGACATATTAAAAATATACTCACAAAATATATCTCATTTGGTTGAAAATTACTCTGAAGTAGCGGCATACCAACCTTACCACAATAATTTTCGTTAATAAGGCGCCACAAACCAAACAACATCTGTCACACTTGACAGCAAGTGTCAATGGTTTGGCGCCAAGAACTAGCTGCCAACCTAACATTTGCTATATATTTTTTCTTTGAAGTTTTCATTTCATGTCGCACGAACTTAACGGCCTTAAACTAAAGTTTCAGTAAACAAGGGAAGACAAAAATAAAATAACAAAATATCTATTAAACTATTGTGATTAGTGCCGTCGAGTGAAGGATATACGTACTAATTGCATATTTGGTAAGTGAAAAGCATTTTCATTTGGGGTTTGGAGTATGTGTTGTGGTTTTGTATTGGGGCCCTTTAAGAACCCGAAAACTTTTGAGAAAGTGTTTTCTGAATGGTCGTTGGATATTAATCTTATAAGTAATAATTATAAAATGTCTGTTTATCATACTATTCAAAATATGACACTTTTTTGCACTTTATGTTATTTCAGTCTCAGTAATAACATAGTAATAATTCATAATTAAGTATCTATTTTTAAATGTATACTGCTGTTTCCTAATGAAAAATTTGACGAAAAAGGAATAGGTAATTCATCAACAAAATAATTCATTATCTTTTATTCTTTTAAAAATAACTTATTGTAACCAAACCACTCAGCTTCATTAGAATGATTTAGCATTCTCTCTGCCTTGTTCCAGAAGTATATCTAACAATTAACTAATCTTTGGGAGTTTGTTTTCTGCATGTGGGTTTCTGCTTCTGCATACTGTGTGAACTTTGGCATTAAGCATGAGTCTTGCCAAAAAACATAAATACAACCAGAAATTTCGAAATGAGTGGTTGGAGGTAGAAGACTTTAAAAATTGGCTTTCCATAAGTCATAAAGGGGATGGTTTTGCATATTGCAAAATTTGTACTAATGATATAAGTGTTGGGAATGGAGGGAAGCATGACTTAATAAAACATAAAAATACAACTAAACATACTTCCAAACAAAATGCAGCAAAGGGACAAAAAAAAATAGAGGTGTTACCGTCGGCATCAACTTCCAAAGATCTTACTACCCAGATTAAAAACGCTGAACTAAGACTGTGCTCCTACATAGCAGAACATAATATTGCCTTTGTAGCTGCCGAACACCTCCCAGAGTTGATTAGAACTATTTGTCCAGATTCGGAAATAGCAAAAGAAATAACTTTAGGCCGTACAAAGGCAACAGCGATTGTTAAAAATGTACTTGGAGCCACTGAAAAAGAAGATTTGTGTGCTCTTATGCGAGAACAACAGTTTTCTATTATTGTAGATGAGTCTACTGACTGTGGCACAGTAAAGAGTTTGGCAGTTAGTATTAGGATTATTAAAAATGGTCATGTTACAGATGCCATTAATTATAATTATAACACAAATATGTCTAATACCGTATTACTGTGCTCTATATGTACATGAACAGCTACCAAAATGTAATTGACTCAATACTGACCCTTAGGGTTTTTATCACGTTTGGTAGTTAAATTTTTGAGCTGTAGTTCGAATTATATTGATTGGCAAGGGCATTATTCTTTGGAATGGTTTTTCGTATTTTTTGTGGGACCACACAATTTTTTAAAAGTAGGTACATATTTAAAATGTAATATTTTTAAATATAAAAATTGTGTGGTTTTACAAAAATATATATATAATGTTTTTGTTTTATATTTTTAAGTAGGTAGTAACACTACTATGTACCTATGTTCACATTATAAAATATTAGGTGCCATATACCAAAGAAATAATGCCAAGTTTACCAAAAGGTGGCATTACGGCTGGTTTTACATATTATTTTTCACACATCTCACAGGAACCGGTGGCTGGATGCTCAAAAGACCCAATTACCCTGATAGACAAAGTAGAGTTAGCAGTAACAAGATCAAGTACCGTTGCTACCGAACCATTTAAATTGATGGTAACTATAATAAATTATTTTTATCACAAATATTTGTTCCTTGGTCATGGCTGTCGATGTATTTAAGTATCTGTATGTATGTACCGCAAGGCGCAGCGTGGGTAGGCCCCCCACAAGGTGGACTGGTGACCTGGTGAAGGTCGCAGGAGTCCGCTGCATGCGGGTGGCACAGGACCGGTCATTGTGGCAATCTTTGGGGGAGGCCTATGTACAGTGGTGGACGTATTTCGGCTGACGTGATGATGAGGATGTATCTATCTATTATAATATACAGGGTGGAAAAAGATTTTGGGTCAGTGAGGGTAGCTATCAGATCCCGTGTAGCTACGTGAAAATGGTCTTAGAAGACCTTCCCGCGATTTTCAATTAAAGAAGATTAGCGTTTTCAGATTTTGGAAAAAGTATACAGGGTGCGAGGAAAAGGTCATTTTTGACAAACTTTTTTTTTGATGCCAATCGATCCTGTTTCTGTTCAGGATCAAAAGCTTGTATAGGACCAAAAAAAAATTTTCGGCTAGAAAAGCCGCAAATCGGGATTTAAAATTCTCATACAAATTGTATGAAAATTAAAATAAATTTTTCACGCCTAATTTTTTTATGCCAATTGATTCCATTCCTATCCAGTACCAATAGTTTCCTAGAGGTCAACTTACGGCAAAGTAAAAAAAAAAACAAAATTAAAAAAAAACTGTTTTCATACATTTACTATGGAAAAAAAGTGAAACCTTAATTACATTATCTGTGACGCTAATTAATGTTGCTAATGATTTCATACAGTATTATTATTATCATTTAGCATAGGATGACTAATTATCGTGACAGATAAAGTAATTAAGGTTTCACTTTTTTTTCCATAGTACCTAAATGTATGAAAACGGTTTTCTTGAAATTTTGAATTTTTTGTACATTGCCATAATTTGCCCCGTAGGAAACTATTGGTACTGAGTAGGATTGGAATCGATAGGCATAAAAAAATAACGGTAAAAAATCATTTTTAATTTTCATACAATTTGTATGAGAATTTAAAATCTCGATTTGTGGCTTTTCTAGCCGAAAATTTTTTTTTGGTCCTTTACAAGCTTTTGATCCTGAACAGAAACAGGATCGATTGGCATCAAAAAAAAAGTTTCTCAAAAATGGCCATTTCCTCGCACCCTGTATTAGACATGAGCGCCGATGGCCAAATAGCCGGCGGCGGCGCGCCGGTCAAAATTGATCGGCGGCGGCGGCGAATCGGCGGCGTGGCCTTGAAAACAGTTGTTCATAGAGTTCATAGCAGGACTAGACATGAGCGCCGATGGCCAAATAGCCGGCGGCGGCGCGCCGGTCAAAATTGATCGGCGGCGGCGGCGAATCGGCGGCGTGGCCTTGAAAACAGTTGTTCATAGAGTTCATAGCAGGACCGAAATTTTGCATAGCAAAACTCAAAATGACAGAGGGATTGAATCAAATGCTCTTTAACTATCGATAAATAATTGACACTTAACAATACATCATCATCAGCCTATCGCAGTCCACTGCTGGACAGAGGCCTCCCCAATTTCACGCCACCGTCTTCGATCTTCGGCTGCTTGCATCCAGCTCCTGCCAACCATCCTGCGCAAATCGTCGCTCCACCTTGCCTGAGGTCGTCCTATACTACACTTGCCGAAACGCAGTCTCCACTCAAGAACTCGTTTACCCCAACGGTTGTTGGTTCTACAGCAAATATGGCCAGCCCACTCCCACCTCCCACTTCAGCTTGCTTATACAGTGGGCTATGCCTATCACTTTGGTTCTCTGCCGAAGCCGAGCATAGCCCTTTCCGAAGCTCGCTGAGCGACCTTGAACTTGTGGACCTGCCGTACCATCAGTGTCCACGTTTCAGCTCCGTGCGTCATGACGGGTAGGGCGCACTGATTGAAGACTTTTGTCTTCAGACACTGGGATCGACAATGTAAAGACTCGACGTAGCTTTCCAAATGCTGCCCAATCTAGCTAAATTCTTCTATTCACCTCATCCTCGAAGTTGTTTCCTCCCATCTGCAAATGTTTGCCCGAGCTATACAAATCTACCTCTCGTACTTGCCATTAATGTTGATGCCACGTCCTTTCTAGGTCAGTGTCTTAAACATGTCCTCCATTGCATTTGAGAAGTTGAGGGTTGCGATTAAGGAAAAGTGCAACCGCACCAGTGTGGATAAGGAGTCATTCACACAAGAGCAAGGCGCGCAGGGCGCCTCGGAAAACTCTATGTGGCTCCGCCGAGCCAGTTAATTCTGGCTTACGGGTCGCAACACCGAGTAAGGCGCTCTATGTGTCGCGCCTGCATTACTCCGCCGTACCCGATGATGTTGTAGAGTATGTCCGCCGGAAGACTGGCTTTTTGCTGGGGGTGCAGCAGCTGTGGTGCGCGTGCCGCGCCCGCTGCAGGATACCATCGCGAGTGCCGACTTCTGGCCGAAAAGCGTCGTGTTTCGGCAGTTCCGGGGCAATCTGCCGAATTCTACGTCAGATCAGACGACGCAACGGAGCCACGTCGTTACGTTGTCGCCCAAATTTAAGTAGTTTTTAAATATTATTTGACATGTCATTTTTTTGTTCGCAGTGACTTGGTTTTTACTGTTATGCTGTGAACTTATTGGAATAAAAATAAAATAAATAAAATGAATGTGGTCTATGGTGCCATATCCGCTTCGAAATCCAACCTCCAGGTTGGAATTCGTCGAGTGTCCGCGCAAGATGGTTTGTGACAGTCTTGGAAACAGCTTATAGACATGGCTTGGAATAGAAATGGATCGATAGTTCTTCATCAGGGTTTTGTCACCGTTTTTGAAGAACAGGACGACCACACTTGTACTCCATGCCTCCGGATTTCTCCCTTCAAATAGGACAGCGTTAAAAAGCTTTTGAAGCTCCCTCAGTACGGGCTTACTTCCTGCTTTTAACAACGCTGTTGTAACGCCATCCTATCCAGGGGCTTTTCCGTTTTTAAGCTACTCAAGAGCAATATCGGTTTCGCCGATACTGACTTCTAGCAGGTCTTCAGTGTAGTGGTGTATCTAAGTGGGTCTAGAATCCTCATTTTCAGGATCAGGTTGAGATGCATGCTAAGTGTATAATCGGCCATAGACGTCTCCCACTTCGGAAAGGACTGCCGAATTTGAAGTAATGACTTCTTCACGAGCTGTTGTCAACTTCGTGAAGTGACTCCTAAAGAGTGTACGAACAATTTTCACCCCCGGTTCTGGCGATCGCTCTTTCAGTCGAAAGAGTATTGATTGGAGCACCGGGGATCGTGTCGTACGTGCTTACTGATCTCTCGGTTTAGAGTCTGTTTCCCTGACCAAGAGACTGGTGGGTTTTCACGTCGTTACTACGTTAGCCCTAACTGCCCTAATGTCTCCCCTGAAAACTTTTACTTTCTGCCCCTGCGCTGCATTTCACAAAATCTCGTACCTTCCACCCCGAGGATGCGAACCACATCTTGAAGGTTTTGGTTAACGTCCGCTGTGGTTTCCGTCGTCAAGAAGAAACATTGAGAGTATATCTATTGGTTTTAATAACTACTAATACTAATATACGGAGTACAACCGAGAACAAGAAAACCAAACACGGCTACTAACTTAAATGGATACTTAATTTTATGACTTCCCGGCGTATACGTATTTTTGTACTCGACTACAACCATAATATTCAGGTACAACCATAATATTTGTCAAACCTTTTCGAAATGTGATATTTACAACGATTTTAGCTATTTCAAAACTTTTAATCCTCAGTATTAAAAGAAGCGTAATATTTTGATGCCTCATCAAGGTCACGCCGATTCCACGCCGGTGGCGGCGTCGGCGGCGGCGGCGCGAAGTTTTTTACCGGCGGCGGCGGCGCGCCGGCGCGGCGCTCATGTCTAAGCAGGACCGAAATTTTGCATAGCAAAACTCAAATTGACAGAGGGATTGAATCAAATGCTCTTTAACTATCGATAAATAATTAACAATACATCATCATCAGCCTATCGCAATCCACTGCTGGACATACGCCTCCCCAATTTCACGCCACCATCTTCGATCTTCGGCTGCTTGCATTCAGCTCCTGCCAGCCATCCTACGCAAATCGTCGCTCCACTTTGCCTGAGGTCGTCCTATACTACGCTTGCCGAAACGCAGTCTTCACTCAAGAACTCGTTTACCCCAACGGTTGTTGGTTCTACAGCAAATATGGCCAGCCCACTCCCACCTCCCACTTCAGCTTGCTATGCCTATCACTTTGGTTCTCTGCCGAAGCCAAGCATAGCCCTTTTCGAAGCTCGCTGAGCGACCTTGAACTTGTGGACCAGCCGTATACCATCCACGTTTCAGCTCCGTACGTCATGACGGGTAGGGCGCACTGATTGAAGACTTTTGTCTTCAGACACTGGGATCGACAATGTAAAGACTCGTCGTAGCTTTCCAAATGCTGCCCAATCTAGCTAAATTCTTCTATTCACCTCATCCTCGAAGTTGTTTCCTCCCATCTGAAAATGTTTGCCCGAGCTATACAAATCTACCTCTCGTACTTGCCATTAATGTTGATGCCACGTCCTTTCCAGGTCAGTGTCTTAAACATGTCCTCCATTGCATTTGAGAACGGGTTGCGATTAAGGAAAAGTCCAACCGCACCAGTGTGGATAAGGAGGCATTCATACAAGAGCAAGGCGCGCAGGCGCACCTCGGAAAACTCTATGTGGCTCCGCCGAGCCAGTTAATTCTGGCTTACGGGTCGCAACACCGAGTAAGGCGCTCTATGTGTCGCGCCTGCATTACTCCGCCATACCCGATGATGTTGTAGAGTATGTCCGCCGGAAGACTGGCTTTTCGCTGAGGGTGCAGCAGCTTTGGTGCGCGTGCCGCGCCCGCTGCAGTATACCATCGCGAGTGCAGACTTCTAGCCGAAGAGCGTCGTGTTTCGGCAGTTCCAGGGAAATCTGCCGAATTCTACGTCAGATCAGACGACGCAACGAAGCCACGTCGTTACGTTGTCGCCCAAATTTAAGTTGTTTTTATATATTATTTGACATGTTATTTTTTGTTCGCAGTGACTTGGTTTTTACTGTTATGCTGTGAACTTATTGGAATATAAATAAAATAAATAAATTGAATGTGGTCTATGGTGCCGTATTCGCTTCGAAATCCAACCTTCGGGTTGGAATTCGTCGAGTCTCCGCTCAAGACGGTTTGTGACAGTCTTGGAAGAGAAATGGGTCGATAGTTCTTCATCAGGGTTTTGTCACCGTTTTTGAAGAACAGGATGACCACACTTGTAGTCCATGCCTCCGGATTTCTCCCTTCAAATAGGACAGCATTAAAAAACTTTTGAAGCTCCCTCAGTACAGGCTTACTTCCTGCTTTTAACAACGCTGTTGTAACACTTGTAACGCCATCCTATCCAGGGGCTTTTCCGTTTTTAAACTACTCAAGAGCGATATCGGTTTCGCCTGTACTGACTTCTAGCTGGTCTTCAGTGTAGTGGTGTATCAAAGTGGGTCTAGAATCCTCATTTTCAAGATCAGGTCGAGATGCATGCTAAGTGTATAATCGGCCATAGACGTCTCCCACTTCGGAAAGGACTGCCGACTTTGAAGTAACTACTTCTTCACGAGCTGTTGTCAACTTTGTGAAGTGGCTTCTTCCTAAAGATTGTACAAACAATTTTCACCCCCGGTTCTGACGATCGCTCTCTCAATCGAAAGAGTATTGGAGCACCGGGGATCGTATCGTACGTGCTTACTGATCTCTCGATTTAGAGTCTGTTTCCCTGACCAAGAGACTGGTGGGTTTTCACATCGTTACTACATTAGCCCTAACTGCCCTAAGGTCTCCCCTGAAAACTTTGACTTTCTGCCCTTGCGCTGCGTTTCACAAAATGTCGTACATTCCACCCAGAGGATGCGAACCACATCTTGAAGGTTTTGGTTAACGTCCGCTTTGGTTTCCGTCGTCAAGAAGAAACATTAAGAGTGTATCTATTGGTTTTAATAACTACTAATACTAATATAATATACGGAGTACAACCGAGAACAAGAAAACCAAACATGTCTACTAACTTAAATGGAAACTTAATTTTGTGACTTCCAGGCATATACGTATCTTTGTACTCGACTGTACAACCATAATATTTGTCAAACCTTTTCGAAATGTGATATTTACAACGATTTTTAGCTATTTAAAAACTTTTAATCCTCAGTATTAAAAGAAGCGTAATATTTTGATGCCTCGTCAAGGTCACGCCGATTCCACGCCGGTGGCGACGTCGGCGGCGGCGGCGCGAAGTTTTTTACCGGCGGCGGCGGCGCGCCGGCGCGGCGCTCATGTCTACCCTGTATACTTTTTCCAAAATCTGAAAACGCTAATCTTCTTTAATTGAAAATCGCGGGAAGGTCTTCTAAAACCATTTTCGCGTAGCTACACGGGATCTGGTAGCTGCCCTCACTGACCCAAAATCTTTTTCCACCCTGTATATCGTCGCCTGGTACCCACATCACAAGCCTTAATTGAGCTTACCATGGGACTAGGTCGATTTGTGTAAGATGTCCTAGATATTTATTATTATTACTTATTTATAATGTACATTGAATGTTATTATTCTGTTTTCATACTTATATAAAATTATATCTATGTACGTGGAGGATGTTTCCCGAGTCACTAATAATCTCGCACACACCGTATGGTTCCGTACCATTATCAATTTATTATAAAGAAATACAGTTAAATCAACCCATCTCAAAGACTATTACAGCTAATTAATTCAAATCAAAAATCGTTGAAAGAGTTTATTAATATGCATAACATATGGATAAAAAAAAAAAACAATGGAAACTATTAAGAAACATCTCAATTTAAAGTCCCTACCAAATAAAGAGATATCAAGTAAGACTGCAACACCAGCATCCGTTCCAGTAAATAAATCACTACTTAACCAGCACAAAAAACCAAAAACTGAAAACATAACCTTAAAAATAGGAACATTCAATGTAAGATCCCTGTCATCAACAGAACGATATCTGCAACTTACACATGCACTAGAAAACGTCATATTTGATGTGCTAGGGTTATCGGAAGTGAAAAGAATTGGTTGCCACATAGAGGAATATCAAGACTACATTATGTGCTATATAGGAGAAACTAAAGGCCTACATGGGGTTGGATTCCTGGTTAAAAAAGAACACAAGTATAAAATACATAACTTCACAGGAATCTCAGAAAGAGTAGCCCTACTTCAGTTAAAATTTGAAGAGCTTAACATTTCAATAATTCAGGCATATGCCCCAACAGAAGCAGCACAAGATGAAACAGTAGAGGCCTTCTACAATGATCTGGAGAAAGCGTACGACCTAGCAGATGAGACCCTGATAGTAATGGGAGATTTCAATGCGAAAATTGGAAGTACTAAGAAAGAGGAAAGTCTATGTACTGGCAACTATGGCTATGGTGAACGGAATACAAGAGGACAGAAACTTATAGACTATGCCTTAGAACACAACTTATCAATCATCAATACATTCTTCAAGAAAAAAGAAACAAAACGTTGGACCTGGCTATCACCTAACGGCACCATAAAAAATGAAATTGATTTTATTATGACAAACAAATTTCATATGACAAAAAATATTGAAGTTTTGAACCAAATCAACTACTCTTCTGATCACAGACTCTTACGAGCAACATTTCAGTTATCTCAAAAAAGGAAAAGCAGGAAAAATTTCAAAAGTGCAATAAGAACCCCTAAAACAGAAGAAGATATTAAATATTACTTAAGTCACTTAGAAAAGAACATTGAAAACAATATCATAGATATACCTAAAGATACCCAAACATACTATAGCCTGCTAGAACATACCATACTGCGAAGCCTACAACCAACTCAAGTAAATACTACAAAACGACCAACAATACTAAGTGACAACACAAAACAGCTCATCAAGGAGCGCTCAACTTTGATAAAAGCTACAAATAAAACTAAAGAACAGAAAAAAGAACTTACTAGATTATTCAAAATTACCAATAAAGCAATAAAACAAGACTACAACATTTACAGAGAAGAAATTATAAACAGAAATCTACATACCCATAGAAGTGCCAAGAGAGCCTATAAAGAAATGACACTGCAGAAAAAATGGATACAAAAACTGGAAAACAATTCAAACGAAACTAAATCAAGGAGAGATGTGATAGAACATGCCACACAGTTCTACAAAGACCTATACAGCCAAGCAGATAGTCACAGCCCAGAACAAGAGCAGACCAACAACTATATACCTGTCAAACCAATAGATGAAGTAGAGACACTCTCACACATAAAAAACCTAAAAAATGAGAAAAGCCCAGGACCAGATGGGATAACAAATGACTGTCTCAAATTAGGAGCTCCTGTACTACTCAAGCACCTAACCCTATTATTCAACATGGTATTAGAAAGTAATGAAGTGCCAATGCAATGGTGCTC
Source organism: Thaumatotibia leucotreta (assembly GCA_025490895.1). NCBI lineage: Eukaryota > Metazoa > Arthropoda > Insecta > Lepidoptera > Tortricidae > Thaumatotibia > Thaumatotibia leucotreta. The sequence goes on along the minus strand of JALPQI010005313.1, from coordinate 48,358 downwards.
ATCAGACATAATATTGATATACAAAAAAGGAAACCCCCTAGAAATGGGAAATTACAGACCCATCAGCCTACTGGCAAGTGTATATAAGCTCTTCACTTCTATCATACTAAAAAGAATCACTGCAAAAATAGACTCTGCGCAGCCAATAGAACAGGCAGGCTTCCGCTCGAGCTTCAGTACAACAGACCATATCCATGCGACAGAACAACTTATTGAAAAGTATAATGAATTTAATAAATCATTATATATCGCTTTCATAGACTACAGTAAAGCATTTGATAGTATCAGTCACAACTCAATTTGGAGCGCTCTCAAGGCATCAAATGTGGAAGACAACTACATAAACATCATAAAGCACATTTACTCAAACAGTACAAGCAGAGTCAAACTAGAAAGAAGAGGAAATGTCATCAAAATAGAAAGAGGAGTCAGGCAGGGTGACCCTTTATCACCCAAGCTTTTCATTGCCGTCTTAGAACACATCTTTAAAAAGCTACAGTGGTCGAAGTATGGAATCAACATTGATGGCCACCGTTTAACACACCTGAGGTTTGCAGATGACATTATTTTATTTGCTGAAAGAGCTGAACAACTCCAAGAAATGATATACACACTTGACATGGAAAGCGAAAAAGTGGGCTTACACATGAACAGAAGTAAGACCAAAATAATGACTAACAACCTTAGAGTACCAATAGTTATAAAGAAAAATAGTATAGATTATGTAGATAATTACATTTATTTAGGCAAACAAATATCCTTTATGAAAACTAACAATGAGGAAGAAATAGAAAGAAGAAAAAACATCACCTGGAAAAAGTTTTGGTCATTCAAAGAAATTCTTAAAGGGAACTATAGCATAAAGATTAAGAAAACAATAATGGATACCTGTCTCCTACCTTGCCTACTATATGGATGCCAAACTTGGACTTACACAAACAGAATCAAACAAAAAATAAGTACAACACAAAGGGCCATGGAAAGAAGCATACTGAAAATAAATAAGAAACATAAAATAAGAAATGAAATAATAAGGAAAAAAACGAGAGTCATAGATGCACTAATATTAGCCAGAAAGCTTAAGTGGCAATGGGCAGGACACATATCTAGGTATAGCGACAACAGATGGACTAGTCTAACTACAAGGTGGAACGGACCACCAGGAAAAAGAAAAGTTGGCAAACCATTTAAACGATGGGCTGACGACATAACAGAAGTGGCGGGAAGGGATTGGATGCTCCAAGGAAGGAATAGAAAGTTGTGGAAGAAGTGGGAGGAGGCCTTTACCCAAACGGGATCCATGACTCAAATAAAAACAAACAATATATTAAACTACTTCAGCTCAAATAAATTATGAGAGTTCATGGAAATAAAAAAGGCTATAATAATAATAATAATAATGGATAATTTTTGAGTCATGAGCAGGAGTGAACAGGGTACTAGGGACAGTTACACTGAGCTACTTTCACTTTAGAGACAATCGAGGAATTGAATAAAAAATCTCTTAATTATGAGTTAATCGATACTTAACCATCAATTAAGGATCAATTAGGTAACTCATAATTAAGAGATTTTTTTGGTGATTTCTTGGTTATCACAATAGTGAAAGTTGCTCAGCATGACTGTCCCTAGTACCTACCCTGTTCAATCCTGCTCATGACCCAAGAATCACCCTATAAATATATTTTAATTTTATACCGCGCATTTAAAAAAATAGAGGGGAGGGGACACACTTTTTAAGACTGAGAGCTGATATTCAATAATGAAAACGATTCGCTTCAATATAAATGTGAAATTGTTATTATTATTTATTTATTATGACCTTAACAACCCCAATATTTTATTTTTATAATATAATATCATAATTAATTAATTATGTATCAGTTTATACAACACATATCCTTACCTTTCATTACTGTAGCATTTATAGTTTCCGAGTAAATCGGCAGAGACAGACGGACAGACGGACATGACGAATCTATAAAGGTTCAGTTTTTGCCATTTTGGCTACGGAACCCTAAAAAGCCTACATTTCAACATGTGTATCATGCAACATTTTACAATGCGAGGAAAACCAGACTATCTCGGCAGTACCAATACCAATACCAACCAGACCGTGCCGAAAAGTACAAAAAATTAATTCCCACACATGCGGAAAAAAAACACTTTCTATACATAAGTTCACCTTCAAAAAGAGGACTTTCTGAGCATAATCATGTGTTGTAAAAAAATCTGCGATTTCGGGAAATCGCAAAATTCGAAAGAAGGATGTAATTTATGTGGGCCTGACTTGGCTATTCTAGGTTGGTATTTAATACAATAAATAATTAGTTTAAATCTTTTTTTTTTTCAGGATTCGGTAAAAACCAAGTCAACTACACAAAAAGCCAAAGGAATTTTAAGACGTATTGACAAAACGAAACTTAGCCAGCTCTCCGAAACGGAGCAAAAATTGTATAAGATTTGTAAAAATAAAATTCAAGGAATTCGCAGGTTAAAGAAAAAAATTAGGAACATTGAAATTGACAAAATTGAAAAAATTTGTAATGATGAGAATGTCAAACGTTTATTTCAATTAAATTTAAACCACTCGTTTACTTTATTACTCGAGAGCCAACTTATTAATTACCGAAGAGCCAAACAAGGGAGAAGATATAATTTGGACTAAAAAATACTGGCTTTAACATTGTACAAAAAATCACCAGCTTGTTATCGTTTGCTAACAAGTATTTTTTCATTGCCATGCCCAGCCACATTAAATAACATGCTGAATAAGGTACCCATGAAGCCAGGGATCAACAACCAGGTATTCGCCGGATTGAAGTCAATGGCCGAAACATTCACCGACGACGACAGTATCTGCTCTTTGGTTTTTGATGAAATGGCTATCAGGAAACACCTGAATTACAATCCGCAACTGGACTGTGTTGATGGGTTTGAAGACCATGGAACCACCCACGGCAGAACAGAAGAAGTGGCATGCAATGCTTTAGTTTTTATGCTATGTGGGATTCGAAAAATATGGAAGCAACCCATCGCATTTTATTTCTCTAGTAAATCCGCGACTGCAGACAGGCTATCCAAATTAATTGAAGAGGTAATTTAACAATATGTTTTTAGCATAATAATAATAGCTACTAACTAGTAATAAAAATAAGAACAGAGCATTGTAAATTAGGACGAGCAACAGGTTAAGATAGATAGTGAAAAACTTAACAAAAAAATCTGTTGGATGTAATAATACCCATGTATGATTCCCACTGACAGTCTTGCCACTTTTAATTCGATAAGCTTACATTGAATATAATTACTTAATAATTTGGCATATTAAAAAATATATATTTATTTACTTACGAAAACTTATAGTATTTTCAAATAATCTTCAGGATTCCGCTATTTCTGCCACATGACAACTCTTTGGTCGATTTAATAAATAAACATAACCTGGCTAAATTCGAATGCTTCATCTACACGACATGGTTCTCGCAAATTTTTGCAAATTTAACCCATTCATGGCCACGCTCCAACGCACGAACACATCCCACCGGGCCACCATACAACGCGATTTTTGCGAAAACACACGACTCAGCGCATGGGTCACGGGCCTGGCGCGTACGCTTAATAAACCGCCGCTTTGAAACCGGCTAGCGGGACAATGCTATGCAACATTTTAAGTAACCATTTTTTTAAACGACAACTTGTATTACTATCGCCTCGTTATCAGTGTTCACCTTTGTAGATCTTCCGATTTTTGAAAGTAATATATGAATAGGACGCTGTCTACAAAGTCGCCGCCATTCATTGTTTTTGACTGCGTAAACAAATTTAGTGATTTTATAAACATACATCGTTATCGCGGGAGCAAATATAAATTTGTCAAAGAAGTAGTAAACAGAATGTCCATTTAGTAAAAAACGGAGTTTTCTGCCTACACATTATAAGCCTCTAAGAAGTTCATCATAGCTAGCACGAAGTTTATTCTGCATAAGGATAATTAATATTCCTTTATACTGTTAGTAAATAAAATCCTGAAATCGACATAATCACCTCAAACAAATACTAACTAACTGTTTTAATTTACACTCTATTGACGACTAAAATTTGCTGATCTTAAGTGATTTTCGTAATATACGACAAAAAGTTTTCTACTGTGTATCTACGGCGTCGTGCACTTAATCGTCATTATAAACTGGCAAAATAATCTTTCATTTTCACATAAGGGCTTATGAAAAATAACATTTCACTTCCTGCAAAATAGTTCTGATCCGCGAGTAACTATTTTGCTATTTTCCTTCGAGATATTTTAAAAAGCACTATTTCTATTTAGTTGTGGTTACAAAAAAAAACATGGACAAATTTCTAAAGTGACTGACTGGGTGCCTGGGAAATTTTTCAACGATTTCAAAAAAGGAGGACATTCCCAATTCAAACGTTTTTTGTGTATGTATGTTCATCGATATCTCCGAGAATCGTGACCCGATTTTGAAATTTTCCACACATTTTTCGATCCTTTCATTCCTATACCGACATACAAAATGTATAAAAATATCTCGACAATTTTTTCTTTTACTATGATCAAAAGAGACCGAGGTTATGAGTGGAAATCTTACAAAAAATATATTTATAGAAATCTTTCGGGAGAACTTTCAATAAAATAGCCCACCTAGATGCCAATCTTTTTAAGTAAGTACTAATCAAGTCCATTTACATTCAATAAAAATAATTATTCATTTTAAAGTCGTAGGTATAAACGTTTACTATACGAATGTCATTTCTGTTTTGACTGTTTTTCATAATCTTTCAGAACTGTCAAATCATATTTGCTCCCGCGATAACGATATATGTTTATAAAACAGTTGAGATGGCATGTTTTTGAAACACAACACACAATGACATTTTTTTCTTATCTCTACTTAGACATGAGCGCCGCGCCGGCGCGCCGCCGCCGCCGATAAAATCTTCGCGCCGCCGCCGCCGACGCCGCCACCGGCGTGGAATCGGCGTGACCTTGATGAGGCATCACAAAATTACGCTTTTTTAATACCGACAGTTAAATGTTTTTAAATAGCTAAAATCGATGAAAATATCACCTTTCGAAAAGGTTTGACAAATACTTATTATGGTTGTTTAGTCGAGTATAAAGATATGTATACGCCTGGAAGTTACAAAATTTTGTATCCATAATTCCATATAAGTTAGCAGCCATGTTTGGTTTTCTTGTTCTCGGTTGTACTTCTTATATTCGTATTAGTAATTACTAAAACCATTATAATTATATACTCTTATTGGTTCTTCTTGACGACTGAAACCACAGCGGACGTTAACCAGAACCTTCAAGATGTGGTTCGCATCCTCAGGGAGGACTCAAAGCTTTCGGGGGAGACCTTAGGGCAGTTAGGGCTAATGTAGGAATGACGTGAAAATCCGTCTCTTCGTCAGGGAAACGGACTCTAAACCGAAAGATCAGTAAGCACATTCGAAAGAGCGATCGTCAGAACAACACAATGTCAAAGGTACTCGTACAATCTCTAGGAAAAAGTCACCTGACGAAGCTGACTACAGCTCGTGGAGAAGTCGTTACTTCGAAACTGGCAGTCCTTTCCGAAGTGGAAGACTCCTATGGCCGATTATACGCATCGCATACATCACCTGATCCCGAAAATGAGGATTGTAGACCCACTTTGATACGCCACCAAACCGAAGACCTGCTAGAACTCAGTATCGGCGAAATCGAGATCGCTCTAGGGCAGCTTAAAAACGGAAAATCCCCTGGATAGGATAGCGTTACAATAGAGTTGTTAAAAGCAGGAGGTAAGCCCGTACTGAGGGAGCTCCAACACCTTTTTAACGGTGTTCTATTCGAAGGGAAAACTCCGGAGGCATGGATTACAAGTGTGGTCGGCTTGAATATCAAAAAGGTAGACAAAACCCTGATGATGAACAACTATCGACCCATTTATCTTCCAGGCCATGTCTATAAGCTGTTCTCTAGAGTGATCACGAACCGTCTTGCGCGGAGACTCGACGAATTTCAACCTCCGTAAGGCTGGTTCCTGAGTCACGCGGACCTCCCGCGCGAATCGGAGAGATCCGCGCGGGCGGTCCGCGTGACACAGGAAAGTACAGGAACCAGCCTAACGGGCTGGATTTCGGAGCACATGCGGCACCAGAACCACATCCACACAGTGCGGCAAATTATACAGAAGACCGAGGAGTATAATCAGCCCCTGTGTCTAGCATTTGTGGACGATGAGAAAGCCTTTGACTCAATTGAGATCTGGTCTGTTCTGGAGTCTTTGCAGCGATTTCAAGTTGATTGGCGATAAGATGTCTCTACGAGGCCGCCACCATGTCCGTCCAAGTACAGAATCAGCAAACAAATCCTATACCCATATCCTAACCTTGCATAGAGGCGGGACACAAGGGGGCGTTATCTCCCCAAAATTGTTTTCAAATGCAATGGAGGACATGCTTAAGACGCTGAGCCGGAAAGGATCACCATTAATGGCGAGTACGAGTGGTAGATATGTATACCTCGGGCAAACATTGCAGTTGGGTAGGAACAACTTCGAGGATGAGGTGAATAGAAGAATTCAGCTAGGTTCGGCAGCAGGAAGGTACGTCGAGTCTTCACATCGTTGATCCCCTGTGGAATCCCGCAGAGAAAAGCCCTTTACAAAGCTCGCTGAACGACCTTGAACTTGTGGACCAGCCGTACCGTCAGTGTCCACGTTTCGGCTCCGTACGTCATGACGGGTAAAACGCACTGATTGAAGGCTTTTGTCTTCAGACAACAGTGTCTGAAGACAAAAGTCTTCAGACACTGGTCCACAAGTGGTACGGCTGGTCCACAAGTTCAAGGTCGTTCAGCGAGCTTCTCTATACCCATATCCTAACCTTGCATAGAGGCGGGACACAAGGGGGCGTTATCTTCTTCGTTTCTAGGGCTTCTCACTGCGAGATCGAATCAGAAATGAGGTTATCCGGCAGAGAACCAAAGTGATCAACATAGCCCACTGTATTAGCAAGCTGAAGTGGCAGTGAGCTGGCTATATAACCGACAACCGTTGGGGTAAACGAGTTCTTGAGTGGAGACCGCGTGTCGGCAAGCGTTCTGCAGGACGCCCTCAGGCAAGGTGGAGCGATGATTTGCGCAGGATGGCAGGCAGGAGCTGGATGCGAGCAGCCGAAGATCGAAGACGGTGGCGTTAATTGGGGAGGCCTATGTCCAGCAGTGGACTGCGATAGGCTGATGATGATATCAATCTGTGCATTTGAGTCAATCCTTCTGACAATTTGATTTTGCTATGGAAAATTTCGGTCCTTGCTGTTAACTCTATGAACAACATTTTTCAAGGCCACGCCGCCGATACGCCGCCGCCGCCGATCAATTTTGACCGGCGCGCCGCCGCCGGCTATTTGGCAATCGGCGCTCATGTCTAACACATTGAAGGCGGATCAGACACAGGTACTCGGGTATCCGTGTCTTAATTACACGGTTCCTAATTAAACGTTTCCAACGGGTAAGAAACCCGTTTCCCGGTAGCAAAGAAACGGGTACACGGAAACGGGTACACAAAACCCGGACACGACCGAGAGCCCTAATTTATAACGACATAACATTTAATATTTACGTAAATCCACTTTATTCGTGTTTTTATATTGCATATACTTGTATTATTTCTGGATTAAATGATAAAAAAATATTTTTTAATATTATGCTTAATTGTCGTTACAAAGCTGACATCGAAGTTAAATTTTTGTGAGAGTTAAGCGATTTACAATAAAAGAACTCTTAGCTAAGTTTATAATTAATTTTAAGAAGGACATAATTTTTTTATTTTCAGTAAAACAGTACCTACTAGGTGCTACAGGTGTAGTGAGAAATTACTTGCCTTCGGAAACGTTCGTAAACACATGCTGTTTCAGGCAGTGTCACCGAGTCTGACTGAAGTAGCATGACAGCTATTACTGTCAGTCTCAGTGAGATAGACTGAAACAGCATAACGTTGACGAACGTTTCCGAAGGCAAGTCATTTCTCACTACATCTGTACTTAATTACTTGGGTACTACGGGGCCCGTTTCTCGATCGCTTGTAACTTGTAATACAAGTGGAAGTCTCTTTTTAACACTATTAATTAGATAAGGACTTCCGCTTGTATTATAAGTTACAAGCTTTTGAGAAATAGGCCCCAGATCTAGAACTAGAACTAATTTCCAAAACATCTCCTAAGGCCCATAACCTTGTACAACTGAAAGTAAAAAAAGGTAAACAAATATGTTTGATTTTAAATAGCATTTGATGTCTTTGACACTACGTGAAACACGTTCGCAGGTAGGTATATTTTTACGTTAATACTACTACTAAGTACTAGTAAGTAGTAAATATCAATACCTAATGTTAGCAAAAAACTTAACGTGAACTTCAGGTTTAAGGTTTTAAGTTGGTGATAAGACCAAGATTGTTTTCTGAAAGTGCGTTAAATAATTCAAAGTTTACAGGATTATTTACTTTTAACTGACGAATGGTTTATGTATTCCCACATTTATCGTCGCTTGGTACCCACTTCACAAACCTTGATTGACAAATTTGAGTTTTCTTTAATGATTAAGTTTTAATGTGGTAGCGACTGAAAATCTGAACCTAAATATGTTCTTAGTTTTTCAATACGACGCCGTATAAATCCGCAATATTATAATAATATTAATAACATAGGGCTGATTTTTCAATCCTCAGTTAAAAGTATCCGTCAGATAAAAGTATTACCATCCTTATCGCTGGTCATCAGTCAAAAAAGGATAGAGCTAACATTTATTTGACAGTTACTGTTAACTGGGGATTGAAAAATCAGTACTTAATAAAACAAATGACGTTGACATGCGGACGCTTAAGGGCCTGTTTCACAATCTCCAGTTAAAGCTATCTGTCAGATAAAAATAACAAGCTCTCTTTATTCTTCCAGGTGAAAGAAAGAGATAGTGTTATTTTTTATCTGACAGATAGCCGTAACTGGAGATTGTGAAACAGGCCGTAAATCTAATAAATTATAAGACCGTACTACAACAACAGTAAGAGTAGTTCACAAGTGTACACTAAGAACATCGAAAACATGGCCTGCACACCTACTTCTAAGAACATGTTTCGTTCAGGTTTTTTGTGGCTCACATAAAAAAATGATCAGCGTAAAAAATTAAATATTGTTAAATATTGATATCTAATATTCATAAATATTGTTAGTTAGTAGTTTTGTAAGCTAACAAAACTAGGTGAAGTTTGTGTAAGATTGTTCCCGAATTTATGTTTATTTGTGTAATGCTCAATCTTCTAATTTGTTACAGATGAGCTTCCTGCAGATGCCCGCGTAACCGCGACGTTGCTCACTAAATTTGACAATTTATTTGACGGACTAAATGCAAACTCGCAGGACCTAAGACGAGGAAAAAAATACAGCACCAATCTCACTGCTCGAAGTCCTCATTTGGAATATTTCCAAAAAATGAAAAAATTCATCTACGAAATGGAATTTGTCAATTCAAAAAAAGTTCCGCCATCAAAATTAGGATGGATCCAAACAATAAATGCAGTAGAAAGGCTGTGGAATAACCTAACAAAGTTAGGCGTTAAATCCCTTTCCACACGCAGATTAAATCAGGACCCATTAGAAAACTTTTTTGGATGTGTCAGATATAATTGTGGCTCAAATTATAATCCAACAATATCTCAATTTATAGCAGGGTTTAAGACTGCCATAATTACGAATCTGAAAAACTGTGGCAAAAACAAAAATTGTGAAGACGATGAGGCAATTTTGACGAACAATTTAAAAGTGTTTTTAATGTCGGCCGATTTTAATGGGGATGAACACGAATACATCACGGAAGATGCCGATGATGTACCTGTACCGGTAGAGGCAATAGAACTGACAACAAATACTTCAGAAATGCAAGCATGCGCGTACGTATGCGGTTTTATCATCAAAAAAATGAATAGTAGTTGTCCGCAGTGTACCCAGCTATTGACATCAGACCCGGGCAGTGAAAATATTCACCAATTCACTGAATTAAAAGAATATGATAAAGATAAGAACAGCCTGAACTATGCCAGTGTCGATCTCATTAAGGCAGTCGAAACGGCAGCTGGTACCTGCAATGCGTTTTTTAAGAAGAATTTACATGTAGAAAAAATTCGAGAACTAGGGATGTTTGTTCTTCAAAGCGAATGTCAGCCATGTTTTCAATTTTTAAAGCTTTGTCCGCAGCATTTCGCCAATAATGTGAGCAATATATTATATCATGTGTTCATTATCACATTAAAAAGATATATTGTCTTAAAAAATAGACATGTATCAGAAGAGGCACAGCAAAAGTCGCTAAAAAGGAAATTAAATATATTCAAAAATAAATGAATAATATGAATATTGTTTTCTGATGTCCTCGGGACCCAAATTTTGCACAATTTGCGGAAAAAGCCAAGAATAGCTAATTAACTATACTTCACAAATTTTCTTGAGCCTCTGGGGTTATCAGAAATGACTGTAAGATACCTGAAGGGGTTACTTGGAGCATGTGATGTTAGTATGGGATGCTACATGCGTAGACACGCGATGCCGTTTCATCTCCAACGGAATACAGTTAATAAAGAGAGTGCAGGGAGGGTAAATGCCGAATTTCTAAAGCGTAATTAATATAAGGGTCGTAGCAAAGAATAATATAATTATAAGTATTGGTGTCAAAACTTTAGGTTTATGGGGCGCCAAGGCACAGATATCAAGGAATGAGTACGTGATCAAGTTTTAAAATGTTATAGGAAATGGGAGCGAATCTTCATCTTCTAAAAGCGAGCTGATACGCATAATCTCGTTTCTGCCTCCACGTATAGTCAGCATCAAATACTGTATAGCTTGGTGTATTGAACAATTTGACTACTTTGGCTACTAGAATAATAGATTATACGCCAAGGGGATAAAGCACTGTTTTATATCACGGGCGTGACATTGAATCCTGAACGTAACGAAGGACTTTCAGTTTAATATATGTGAAAAATATAGCTTAACTCAAGTAAGTCACCTGTTGTATGTAGTAGTGATCTATTCAAATAGACAATACGTCATATTTAAAATGCGAACACAAACAAAATAAATGCCTATATGGATAGATTACAAGTATTACAACCACATACAACAGGAGCTTTTCTTAACCTTTTCACCTATATCTAGTTATGTTAATAATGTTCCTTGTAACTGCGAGTCTTCTAAAGTAAGTGAGCATAGCTATAATACAATTTACTATGTAATTTTGAATTATTGAATTAATTATTTAAGAAGTGATATTCTTAATTAACTAATTCATTAATTCTGTTGTGTACCATAAAAATACTTAATATGTGCTACGCCCATCAGGGTTCATGTTTCAGATGTGTGCACTATGTTGTTTAAAAGGTGCAATTGAATAAATTGAGAAAAAATAGAGAGCTAGATGATACATATTTATTAGGTAATTAATTGTCTACAATTTCTGATAACGATATTTGAAATTGTATAAAAATCCAATTTAAAATGTTAATTGTGAGTTTCTCATTCTATGTTATATTATTCTATATTTCGCATTACTAAGCGTACAAATGAAAATATTATCATTTTTATTATTATTATAAGATAAGTTAATAAATTATACATAGAATTGTATTAAAGATAGAACATTATAAAAGGTGTGCACTAAATAAATAAGTAATTTTAACATAATGCTGCATTTCATTTCATACAATATTATTATATATGTTATCACAAGTAGAGCACAGTTAAGGATTCTTTTTTCACTGTCTTACTTGAATTTACATAAAATCTGATGAAAGTACTCTATGGCCTTATGTGCGCAAATATCTACTCTTAGATGATTCATAAATATAACTCAGGAACAAGTTTCATATAGAGCATTTTCTTAGAAAATACATTTCGGTTAATCATACTGTTTCCACCAATTCAGCTCAGAATCACAAATCATAAGTTCTTTTCGACGAGAACATTGTTTCTTATTTTTATTCATTTTACATGACATATTTTTCTCATAGGTACTTTTTTGGGAATGCAGATTGGGATTTTGGGTGGAAATGAACTGTAAACTCGAATAAATATTAAAATCTAAAGAAAAATACAAATAAATATTCCCTTGCTGGGATTCGAACCTGGATCATCTGCTTCACAGACAGAATTACTACAGCTGCGCTAAACTAGTTGTCAAAATTAGTACTGCGCTTGGACTGTGTCGCTAGTAGTATAAACGAACTTTTGCGAAGAGGCTTCATTTTAATAAGGAGTTATCGTTCTTCTCTTTAGAGTATTATATTCTTTGATCACTATCCAATAGGACACACACAAAAGGAACATGTTAAGATGCTTGCGAGGATCTTTTCTCGATCTGATGATAATCTAAACTAAACATTAGTAAATAGACCTTTTGTCGTTGAAATAAGGTTTACAAACAAGCAAGCTAGGTCGACAATATAAAGTAAGGGTGTCTCATCGGTGTCCCTATGGGCTTGTGCATAAATCACGCGAGGTCCTGCAAAAGTAGCCGAAAAACCTCGCTTGATTTAAGTATGATCTCCGCATCCGAGATGTGTTATACGGCAGATTTGGGCAAAACAATTACTCCTTCCGATTACTTTAGTATGCGTACTTTGTATTGTAGATTATAAAATTTATAAAGTACATATACAAATGTAATTTACAGAAGTAATCAGATTACTTTCTGCCCAAATTCTGTAATACGGTATACTAAATAATAAGCATTCGATATCCATCAATCACAACTAGACTTGAATCTCTGGTAGGAAGGAACCGTAAACATGACCAAGAATGCTTTTTGCTGTACAAGTACTTTACAGTATAACTGATTCTTATTCACTAGAGCTGTCGAAATAATATTTGCGTATAAATAATACAATACAAAATAAACTTAATTACAATATGTGAGCGGTTTAGTAAAATGTCTATTTTGGTGCTCGCTATAAGGGCGAATGATATTTAATTTATATAATGGTACAAGCCAATTCCGTCCTTATGGTAACCGATAAAGTGGGACGTTTTACTAAAATGCTCACATATATTTTCGCTGCTCATCATTATTGCATATTGCAATTGCTTGCCTTAAATACTATTGCAGTCAATACAAAACAATTACAGGTACCTACTTAATATCAACTACAGCTAATAAATAAATTCGTCCAAATAAACTTGGTAAAATAATTTTGGCACATTCAAATTACAACAGATGGATTAGTCCGATGTGCGATTTAACATTACATATAATTTTATTTCCAAAGCGTTGGGTTCCCGGACATTGAAAACTATAACGCAATCTTTGTCTTCGTCTATTTCAACAATTTAACTTTAATAATGACACCATTATTAACAAACGCGATCAATGCCCCAATTTGTAAAGTAAAGCAGGTCAGTGGTCCGATTTTCGGTAAACAGCTCCTAACAGTTTCTCGTAAGATTCGTAACAAATTTCTAGATATTAATTGACAACACAATCTGACTAAGAGTCCAGAAATTTATAATGGCGGCTAATTTGTATAAAGGCAAACTAACCTAGAGCGTAAATTAAAGCAAGATAGAAACAGTTGTCGAATTGTTAGCGAACATTTACTCATAAAATTCGGAACGATTTCTTAGGTATCGACACAAAAGATCCCAATGGGTCGAAGTGTATCCGTAAGGGCCTCGCAAATAAGATAATAGGTATCGACAACACAATCGGACTAAAATTGAAGAAATTCAAAATGGCGGCCAATTTGTACAATGGCAAACTAACCTATAGCGTAAATTAAAGCAGGTCAGTAGCAGTGGCGGGATTGTCGGTGAACAACTCGTGCACGGTGTGTGCCAGACGCCGCGCCTGTTGCACAGCCGTGGTCGCCGGGAGAAGCCCTAGGTGCCGACAAAACAATCGGTAAACTCAAGAAATTCAAAATGGCGGATAATTTGTACGATTGCAAACTAACATAGATAGTGCGTAAATTAAAACAGGTTAGTAGCAGTTGTCGGATTGTCCGTAAACAGCTCCTAACAGTTTCTCGTAAGATTCGTAACAAATTTCTAGATATTAATTGACAACACAATCTGACTAAAAGTCAAGAAATTTAAATGGCTGCCAATTTGTACAGTGGCAAACTAACCTAGAGCGTAAAGCAAGACAGTAACAGTTGTCGAATTGTTAACGAACATTTACTCGTAAAATTCAGAACGATTTCTTAGGTATCGACAACACAATCGGACTAAAATTGAAGAAATTCAAAATGGCGGCCAATTTGTACAATGGCAAACTAACCTATAGTGTAAATTAAAGCAGGTCAGTAGCAGTGGCGGGATTGTCGGTGAACAACTCGTGCACGGTGTGTGCCAGACGCCGCGCCTGTTGCACAGCCGTGGTCGCCGGGAGAAGCCCTAGGTGCACGCATATCAGCTCCTTCACGGTGACCCCTTGGGTGTCGTTCGCGAACGCCAGCTCGACTAGTTGTCTGGAAGTTGGAGGAAATTTGTTTGTGAAATTAATACACAGCAAAAGTGTTTTAAATCAACACGAGTTACGAATTTCCTTTTCGTACGATCGTACAGTCAAAGGCAAAATAAGGTGTATATAAAAATGCTCAAAAATATGTGCCATTCTGTGTAATAAGGACGTCGTACCGCCGCCTTCTAATAGCGACGAACATTCTCTACACATATATACAAGAGGATTCTTTCGATACATAATTTTACACATGACTGTACGACATTTTCAGTCTTGGTCTTCGAAAGTTTCGACCTTTCGACCTGAGAAAAAGTGAACCACATCTGCGTAATAAGCACTCTCTGTACTGAAAATAATGTTACTGATCCATATAACGTACTGTCTTCAATATTATCAAGCTGTTCACAAGAACACGACTGCGGATGTCGCGACGCGCGATCGGCCCGTTCGCTTGTCGGTATGTCCGTTCGAACCATTCGGCTATCATCGCGTACGATCGTGCCACGGCCGGGCCACCCCGCTCATAACTCAAGTCTCGAAAGTGCATGTGTCTCCACACGACATTGCCAGTCGCGACGGCGGTTACCGCCCGATCGTAAATGTCGCCACATCCGTTCATATTTCTCCCGATTCGGGCCGTTTGGTGGAAATAGTTCTTTAATCCTTTGACCGCCACAATCGGCCATAGAGGACAACGGAACATTGTGACTACGACGCCAACTACGGCTACAGTCGTCAACGTCGAAGAAACGCGGTAATACGTAAAGTTCAATTTCGCTTATTCCTCTGCCGTCTGGCGGGGCGTCCCGCGCGGGGCGGGCGGGGGCGCCGCTCCCACACAGCACCGAGCACAGTGCAGCACGAGCCTGTAGCGACACTACCTGTAGAAGCAGCCGCGCACGTCGCCGGGCGGCGGCCGCGCGGGGCGGGCGGGGGCGCCGCTCCCACACAGCACCGAGCACAGTGCAGCACGAGCCTGTAGCGACACTACCTGTAGAAGCAGCCGCGCGGGGCGGGCGGGGGCGCCGCTCCCACACAGCACCGAGCACAGTGCAGCACGAGCCTGTAGCGACACTACCTGTAGAAGCAGCCGCGCACGTCGCCGGGCGGCCGCGCGGGGCGGGCGGGGGCGCCGCTCCCACACAGCACCGAGCACAGTGCAGCACGAGCCTGTAGCGACACTACCTGTAGAAGCAGCCGCGCACGTCGCCGGGCGGCCGCGCGGGGCGGGCGGGGGCGCCGCTCCCACACAGCACCGAGCACAGTGCAGCACGAGCCTGTAGCGACACTACCTGTAGAAGCAGCCGCGCGGGGCGGGCGGGGGCGCCGCTCCCACACAGCACCGAGCACAGTGCAGCACGAGCCTGTAGCGACACGACCTGTAGCAGCAGCCGCGCACGTCGCCGGGCGGCGGCCGCGCGGGGCGGGCGGGGGCGCCGCTCCCACACAGCACCGAGCACAGTGCAGCACGAGCCTGTAGCGACTAGGGCTACCGGTATCCGTGTTACCCGCAGCCACGTGTACACGTATCCTTAGCACCGGCGGTACTAAGAACCCGAACGACACGAAACGCCAAGAAACGTTTCCAAGTTAGAAACGTTTCCAAGCTTGAGTCTTGTGGATCCATTGCAATGGAATATCCGAAAAGCCTATGTTTTTTTAGTAAAAAGTCAGAAACAAAACAATACCTACCGAAAAATTCGAAGTTTTTTACGAATTACGCAGCTAGAAATTTTCTTTGTTAGTGGTTAAATGCGGTTAAATACTTTGTTCAAATATAAAACCGATGTTTATGAACCTATGTTTTAGATTGCCAATGCCACTACACATTGAGGGCGGATCAGACACGGGTATTCGTGTCTTAATTACACGGTTCCTAATTAAACGTTTCCAACGGGTAAGAAACCCGTTTCCCGGTAGCAAAGAAACGGGTACACGGAAACGGGTACACGACCGAGAGCCCTAGTAGCGACACTACCTGTAGAAGCAGCCGCGCACGTCGCCGGGCGGCGGCCGCGCGGGGCGGGCGGGGGCGCCGCTCCCACACAGCACCGAGCACAGTGCAGCACGAGCCTGTAGCGACACTACCTGTAGAAGCAGCCGCGCGGGGCGGGCGGGGGCGCCGCTCCCACACAGCACCGAGCACAGTGCAGCACGAGCCTGTAGCGACACTACCTGTAGAAGCAGCCGCGCACGTCGCCGGGCGGGGGCGCCGCTCCCACACAGCACCGAGCACAGTGCAGCACGAGCCTGTAGCGACACTACCTGTAGAAGCAGCCGCGCGGGGCGGGCGGGGGCGCCGCTCCCACACAGCACCGAGCACAGTGCAGCACGAGCCTGTAGCGACACTACCTGTAGAAGCAGCCGCGCGGGGCGGGCGGGGGCGCCGCTCCCACACAGCACCGAGCACAGTGCAGCACGAGCCTGTAGCGACACTACCTGTAGAAGCAGCCGCGCGGGGCGGGCGGGGGCGCCGCTCCCACACAGCACCGAGCACAGTGCAGCACGAGCCTGTAGCGACACTACCTGTAGAAGCAGCCGCGCGGGGCGGGCGGGGGCGCCGCTCCCACACAGCACCGAGCACAGTGCAGCACGAGCCTGTAGCGACTAGGGCTACCGGTATCCGTGTTACCCGCAGCCACGTGTACACGTATCCTTAGCACCGGCGGTACTAAGAACCCGAACGACACGAAACGCCAAGAAACGTTTCCAAGTTAGAAACGTTTCCAAGCTTGAGTCTTGTGGATCCATTACAATTGAATATTCGAAAAACCTATGTTTTTATTAGTAAAAAGTCTGAAAAAAACAATACCTACCGAAAAATTCGCAGTTTTTTACGAATTACTCAGCTAGAAATTTTCTTTGATGCAGGTTAAATGCGGTTCAATACTTTGTTCAAATATAAAATCGTACCTATATTTTAGATTGCCACTGCCACTACACATTGAGGGCGGATCAGACACAGGTACTCGGGTATCCGTGTCTTAATTACACGGTTCCTAATTAAACGTTTCCAACGGGTAAGAAACCCGTTTCCCGGTAGCAAAGAAACGGGTACACGGAAACGGGTACACGAAACCCGGACACGACCGAGAGCCCTAGTAGCGACACTACCTGTAGAAGCAGCCGCGCGGGGCGGGCGGGGGCGCCGCTCCCACACAGCACCGAGCACAGTGCAGCACGAGCCTGTAGCGACACTACCTGTAGAAGCAGCCGCGCGGGGCGGGCGGGGGCGCCGCTCCCACACAGCACCGAGCACAGTGCAGCACGAGCCTGTAGCGACACTACCTGTAGAAGCAGTCGCGCGGGGCGGGCGGGGGCGCCGCTCCCACACAGCACCGAGCACAGTGCAGCACGAGCCTGTAGCGACACTACCTGTAGAAGCAGCCGCGCACGTCGCCGGGCGGCGGCCGCGCGGGGCGGGCGGGGGCGCCGCTCCCACACAGCACCGAGCACAGTGCAGCACGAGCCTGTAGCGACACTACCTGTAGAAGCAGCCGCGCGGGGCGGGCGGGGGCGCCGCTCCCACACAGCACCGAGCACAGTGCAGCACGAGCCTGTAGCGACACTACCTGTAGAAGCAGCCGCGCGGGGCGGGCGGGGGCGCCGCTCCCACACAGCACCGAGCACAGTGCAGCACGAGCCTGTAGCGACACTACCTGTAGAAGCAGCCGCGCGGGGCGGGCGGGGGCGCCGCTCCCACACAGCACCGAGCACAGTGCAGCACGAGCCTGTAGCGACACTACCTGTAGAAGCAGCCGCGCGGGGCGGGCGGGGGCGCCGCTCCCACACAGCACCGAGCACAGTGCAGCACGAGCCTGTAGCGACACTACCTGTAGAAGCAGCCGCGCGGGGCGGGCGGGGGCGCCGCTCCCACACAGCACCGAGCACAGTGCAGCACGAGCCTGTAGCGACACTACCTGTAGAAGCAGCCGCGCACGTCGCCCGGCGGAGGCAGCGCGCGCACGGCGGCGGGGTGCGGCGGCCGCGCGGGGCGGGCGGGGGCGCCGCGCCGCTCCCACCACAGCACCGAGCATATGTGTAAAGCGCCGCGGCGCCATGTTGTCGCGGTGTAGCCTTCTCGCGTTAGCGCCGCGCAGCGGGATATTATGTTGCGGACCTGGATTAAACAATATTGAAGTTATAATTAGGAGTGTAACAATAGTACAGATGTAGTGAGAAATGACTTGCCTTCGGAAACGTTCGTCAACGTCAATCTCACTGAGACTGACAGTAATAGCTGTCATGCTACTTCAGTCAGACTCGGTGACACTGCCTGAAACAGTATGTGTTTACGAACGTTTCCGAAGGCAAGTAATTTCTCACTACACCTGTAGTTTATGTGACTGTACATAATGCCTAATTATGTACAGTCGCATACACTATTTTATCTACCCACATATCATAAGCTTTTATGATATTTGGGTACATAAAAAATAGAACGTTATTCTTGATGTTGCCGGACACGATGAGAACGTATAAACAATAATGTCCCAAATTTTCCGTTACGCGCCGGCTCTTAGTAAGTTCAAACAGAAAACGTGATGTAAATAGCGAATAGATTTTTTGGGGACATTTTTTATTACTATCAAGATCGAATCAACTCTTGATTCAGATTCGAATGAGCCGAAGCATGACTAGATCCGAAAGAATCAGGCTTCCGGGATTTTTTATTGAATGACGCTCAGGAAAAGACTCAGTTTAAGCGTTATGCCTGTAGCAATGACGTTCTAATCATACTCACAGTATCAGGCGACAACATATCGGCGCAGTCGGCCATGTCGGGCGCGAGGAAGCGGCCGCTGCTGCGGTCCACGTATACAAAATGTATGAGCCCCGGGTACTCCACATATTTAGGTATACCGCTTTAGAGAACTTGACACCCATCCCATCATCATCATCATCATATCAGCCGAAAGACGTCCACTTCTGAACATAGGCCTCCCCCAATGATTGCCACAATGACCGGTCCTGCGCCACCCGCATCCAGCGGACTCCTGCGACCTTCACCAGGTCATCAGTCCACCTTGTGGGGGGCCTACCCACGCTACGCCTTCCGGTACGTGGCCGCCACTCAAGAACCTTCCCGCCCCAACGGCCATCGGTTCTACGCGCAATGTGCCCCGCCCACTGCCACTTCAGTTTAGCGATTCGGAGTGCTATTTCGGTTACTTTGGTTCTGCTGCGGATGGTCTCATTTTTAATACGATCACGCAGAGAGACTCCTAGCATAGATCTCTCCATTGCCCTTTTGACACCCATCCCGCCCGACTCTAATACCGCAGAAATAGACTCAGTTTAAGCGCTATGCCTGTAGCAATGTGTAGCAATGACGTTCTAATCATACTCACAGTATCAGGCGACAGCATATCGGCGCAGTCGGCCATGTCGGGCGCGAGGAAGCGGCCGCTGCTGCGGTCCACGTACACGAAATGTATGAGCCCCAGGAACTACACATACTTGTACCGCTTTAAAAAACTTGACATCCATCCCGCATTATTCTAATACCGCAGAAACAGACTCAGTTTAAGCGCTATGCCTGTAGCAATGTGTAGCAATGACGTTCTAATGATACTGTTACGCCGGTGGCATGATAAAAAGTACAAATCGGTATATGTATAGCTAAATTTCCCATAGGAGTGAAAGAGAAAGCACTATTAGATAGAGACAGCACGAGAGAATGTTCTGGAAGGATGTGAACGAGATAGCTATAGAGAGAACATTCTGGACGGGTGTGAAAGAGAAACCTGTAGAAAGAGACAGCGATACTCTAGAATGTTCGCGCACAGTCCACACGGACCGACCTAACTCGGGAACTTGCTAAAGTCATCTCGAAGTTTGTAGATTTGAGTGGCTTGTATAAAAGCCCAGCATGACCCGGCCGAGGGAGTAGTTTTTATCGAGACAGCGAAGAGATAACATCAAAAGCGAAGACTGCGATTCTATCGGCGAGTTTGAGAGTGTAAAAGTGAACCAGTGTGACGTGTTAAGTGTGTGATCAGTGTTGTAGTTTAGTGTTTGTTCTTTTAATTAGTAATTAAAGTATCAGTTTTAATTAGTGACTTATTTATACATTTTCTATAGAAAACCCACCCCACGAACGTAACAATACTCACAGTATCAGGCGACAACATATCTGCGCAGTCAGCCATGTCGGGCGCGAGGAAGCGGCCGCTGCTGCGGTCAACGTATACAAAGTGTATGAGGCCCGGGAACTCCTCCACATACTTGTGCAGCGTTAGGGAACTTGCGTCGGGCGGCGCCGTGAGCGGAACATTCATTAAGCGAAATAATTGAACAATGAACACACAAATTGCCTCGTGACTTATGATATCTTAAAGTATTATAGGTGAATCAACTGGCGGGGGCGGTGTGGGAAGAGAACTACCCTCATTGTCACTTTTGTCGAACAATTATCGACTTAAATTACGTGAGTAACCCGTTTCGCTAAATATTTAAATATGTTTGACTCTCACATTAGTTATAAGGGTGAATCAACTCTTTTTGTGTGTTATTGCCATGATTATGGTCACCTGAGTCACGCTGGTTTTATCCATAACTATGCAAACATGTCCATGTTTGTAGTTGGCCCAATAAGGAAAGGGCTTACTGACACCAGAAAAACGCGCTTGCATAATTTAAGTAAGAATAATTTTGTATTAAACCAGCGTAACTCAGGTGACCGTAACGACGACAATAACAGACAGAAAAAAGTTGATTCACCCTAATAACTAACTTGAGTCTCAAATATATTTAAATATTTAGCGAAAAGGGTTAAGTAAGTGCGCATTACACCTCCATGAACCAGTCACTAACCACAAAGATGCTATAATATACACGATAAAAAATCTCCATACTTACTACTTGTCTTACATACTGCGTCGTCCTTGTCGTCAGTGACTGATTTAGGAAGGTGTAATAGGCATTACTCGCGTAATTTAAGTCGATAATTGCTCGGCAAAAGTGACAATGAGGGTAGTTGCCCGGGGCCAGCACCCGTTCTAGTAGAGCGCAGTAGTCGCAGTACACGTCGAGTTTTGGTCGGGGATATTACATGATGAGGATCCCCTTAACGGATCGAAATGTGTCGAGCAATTATCTGCTTAGAATACGTTATGTGGCTTCGCTAAATATTTATAAAGCAGTAGTGACATAGTAAACCGCGACGAGAATAAAGTTTTAGATTTATATTGACATAAGACTATTTTTGAATTCTAAATGCTGTAGTGTTCCATGGCACGCGTACCGTATAAAATACGCGAATATACGTGCAATCCGTACGCAGCTAAACTTTTTTTAGACATCACGTTAAATACAAAAGGTTCCGCTCAGTTGCCATACATCAGTAAAGTGTCAAATCTGAATTGTTATTTTAGGTACGTGCTTGTCTATATTGCTCTGTGGACTGTGACGTCTGTGACTTATATATCGGTCTTTGGCGTTGAGCCTGCGATGCTAATATATCGTTGGCGTCGAAGAGGTTAATAAGAGTATTGTTTTTTTTGTGTGTGGTGATAGATAAAGCGTGCGCTGGGAGCAATACATAACTTCTATCTGTAAAGTTAGCGTCAAATACTATGTAGCAGCAAAATAGTAGATACGGTACACCATACATTTAGTATGGTGTACTTACAATCCGCTAAATAGTTCTACAGTTACTATATCTATCTAAAATAAGCAGCTCCTAGCTCTAATTAGAAGTAGTCGATCAATATAATGCATTATTATTTTGCGATGGTTAAAATTTATTGTTTGAACATAAAATAATCTGTTAATTCATTTCTAAAAGTAATAATGGTGTGCATGTAGTGTAAATTGTATCTACAAGATTATGTGTAACTTTTTGGGGTTCGCTTTAGGTCACGAAACAATTTCGAGATGCAAAAATAAAATCATGCAGCATAAAACAACGTTCAATTGCAAAGCATGCATTTGATTCGATATGGGGATGCAGCTCTGGTAAGCAACCCTTTCTAGTGAACCTGTCATGCACTAGGTTTAAAAAAATGGATCAAGCAAGTTTTGGTCTTATATCTACGGCTTTCACATTCACAGTGCTAATGTTCTAACCCTTAAGTTCAATATTGATGTTATGGTCTTATGATGTTGGTTAACATATTCCTTGACAGCCTTCTACTTTTTCATGCTTATTTCACGCAACGTAAATTTCGCAGACAAGATTGGAGGACAAGAACAAACGGAATAAATTACTGATTCGCCATAAGGTGCATTCAGACCAAACAAGCATTCGCTATTTTAACCGCCTACTCTACGAAATTGGATCGTTACACAAAACGTGATTCGTTGATTTCGTAGAGTGGGGGATAGAATAGCGTATACTCATTTGGTCTGAATGCACCTATAAACTTCTGCATTTTTATTGAGTGTAAGTAGGCAGGTTGTCAGATATACATATGAAAAGGGATGTTTTTGTGGTGCACGTGTACCAGTAAAACAGTAGCCCGACCGCGGAATAAAATCACACTGATGACGTCTTCGTTGGGGTGACAGACACAGATGCCCAAAATTTATCATTTTCGACGTTCCTAGCATTTGCTGACAGATTTCGATTTGTATTTGTGTAAAGAAATGCAAATGCCAGTGTCAAAGCAACAATCTAACACTTAAAACACAGACTGTCTACAAAAATGTGTCAATTGAAAAGGATATGATCCCATGCTGAAATATCGCTGAGCTTTGATCTTAAGGAAGTCGATATACGGCGCCATTGCGACCTTCACCTCTTTGAGCGGCGCTGCCAAGTTCAAACTTGGAATGTCTGGCTTCAGTAATTCTGTAAGACAAAAGGATTCTGTTAGCAAAAAGCTGGAATATATAACATGGACGTCTAACGCCAGCTCAAAAATATCCCCAAAACAATTGTTCAAGTCAAGTCAAACTATTCTTTATTCAAGTAAGCTAGGTACTATCAAGAGAGAAAAAAAATCTACTGGTTCCAATTATGCCAAGATGGGCAATAGCGCTTTTCTTAACACCGCGCATATTTCGGCGCAACATCTTTGACAAATGTTTATAGAATATAGCCAATTAAAACTATGATGGACCAATCACAACTATTTTTAAATGGCGATGGCGGTGTAAGTTTTTATAGGTTGACATTGAAATTAATTACCGTGATGCATTGAAGTTTTGCCGTTTGAAAGATTTAGTATGGCGTGCGGCTTCCATATTTCATTTGTTCGTCGGCGAAAAGTTTAGCATAGCAAAATTTTATGACGAGTTGAAGAAAAATAGCCAGAATACAATACAATACAAAACATATAGGTGTGGAGTCCTGTAAGACTTATATAGTTCTAGCATGCGGCTAGATAGTCGCGCGCATAGATTGGTGTTAGATTTGTTCTTGCGTAAGGCGTCAGTCTGTGAAAAAACAGTTACTGACCTATAACTGTCTCCAGAGCGGTATGCATTGTTGTTGGATTTGTTCTTGCGTAAGGCGTCAGTCTGTGAAAGAATAGTTACTGACCTATAACTGTCTCTAGAGCGGTATGCATCGCTGTGGCCGTAGTTTCTGGTGTTAGAGGAGTGGTGGTCGTGCAAGACTTGCGCAGTTCTAGCATGCGGCTAGATAGTCGCGCGCATAGGTTTGCGTTCGATTTGTTCTTGCGTAGGGCTTCAGTCGTCTGTAAAAAACATAGCATAATATAACTAAACAGTAAAAGAGATGTGTTGTATGTATTGCCACTTTTCTTGTTTGTTTTAAAAAGTGTAACTAAATTTTTTTACTTAGGCAATCAACACATGTATATTATTCTCCGTTAATTTTGTCATTTTTTGATCACACTTTGTTAATTGAATACATATACCTTTTTCAACGCTGTTTCCAAGGCGTCGAGTGTGTTTGGTAGCAACTCCAAATTCCTCTGTAGTAACAATCGTCTCAAATTCGATAGTATTTGGGACGCCATGTTTACTGCTATGCCCACTTCCCTATAAACAGAATACATTTACATTACATACTATAATTTGAGTAGAATTGTAATAGGCTATTAATGGTTAGATGGCGTAATATCTGTATTATACAGGGTGGCCCATTCAAATCGGTCAGTATGGGAAAGTCTGAAACTAAAAGACATACAAGGTCTGTTCTTAGGAACCATGTCATCGATTTTAATAATAAGGAAATCTGCGTTGATAAATATGAAAAAAAAAAGTTTTATTCTTAAGATTTACACACTAAACACCTAGTAAAATAAATTTAAGTACGTGAAAATGAATTCTATTAATTTTAGACATCATGTTTCTTAGAGGCATTTACTGCTTAAGACCTATACAAACGATATCTGAATAGAAAGTGTTAGTTTATTTTTTCAAAACAACCGGGTTCGATTCCCTAGCTGGGTACAGTTTTTTTTTCAAATGTATGAATGCGGTTTTTCTTATAATCAAAATCGGTGACATGGTTTCTAAGAACAAATCTTCGTATGTCTTATAGTTTCAGACTTTCCCAGACTGACCGTTTTGAATGGGCCACCCGGACGTTAGTATACAAATGGTTGACACGTCGCGCGGTCTTACTGACAGCTGGCGAAAAAATCTGAAAACTAAGTAAATATGACCCGTTACGCCGTCAAATGCACAGAAGACGCTGACACAAGCACCATAAAAAAGATGGAATCACATTTCACAAGAAATAGTCTCACTACATTTTATTTAAAATTTATTTGTTTTGGGGCAATTTTATATGGGGATGGTATAATGCCACCTTTTGCTCTGCCATGTAGTCTGGCATCTTAGCACGTATGTCCGTTCATTATTTAAATGTAGTCTATGCTGTGCTAGTAGGAATTACAATGGCGACAGCTCATACAATCAAATGATACCACATTTTTAGTAAAAATGTGCAAATCATCGTGATAGCATTTGCAATGACGATAAAATAAAATGTTCAGTTTCAGTTGTATGAGATATCGTTTTTTTGTATTTACATTGAACATATTAGTTTAGTTTATTTTTATTATCTTTTCCTTCGTCTACATTTCTAAACAGTAGCGTTCTAATAAATGCTGTCAAATAAACCAAAACCATCTCCTAGCCGTCATTTCTCTAAATTTGTAGGATACACTAAAATAAAATTTGGTGAATATGTTCGCCGTTTGTTATTTAAAACTGGTAAAAGTGGAGTTTTAAATAATTGGGTACAAGTGGTACAACATAGAAATGTAACAGAACAACCTGAGGTATTTTTTAAGATTCTACTGTTATGCAGCAGTATCTGCATAGCCTACCTATATGCAAGTTATGGAGACGAGATCGGGGATAATAAATAGCAAGAATATATAGAATATTCGAAAAAATATTTATATTAATAATTCAATTTCTTTAAATATCTTGCGTCTTAAATTGCTTAATTCAACAACAACAACAACAACAACAACAACAACAACAACAACAACAATACTTATTTTTATTTTTATTTTATTTTATTTTATTTGGAGATCCAACAGCTGTTACAAAGACATTAGACATAAAGTATTAACAAGAAGCCAATTATAGGAACTCACAGATAAATCCATTTTATGCTTAACTAAAAGGTATGGTACGCACTAATGCAACCACACATAACCAAAAATAATATTTTCTTCTAATATTAATACAACATAACAACAAGTACTCTAACATGATAAACAAATAAAAAAACACAAATCAATAAAAACTTTTAGAAGGACCACACGCTCACTCAATGGACTCGAAATATCGCTGCACTAGAATACGTCTCACTTTGGGAATTCTACAGTTGAATACATCAATGTCAAGTTCTTTAGACAACTCATTTAAGTTACGACTGGCTCGCGTTAAAAAGCTGTTCTGTCGGTATTTGGAAGTAACATTTTTGATGGATATTGGGGGATGATACCTTTTAGATCGTACGGGGGTGTTGAAATATAATTGACTTAGCAACTCTGGGGAATCGATTTCGCCAACAGTGACATTCAAGAGATAGGTGATGTCTGCTATTTCACGGCGTTTTTGTAACGGGACAAGGTGATGATGTTTGCATATTTTCAGATAATTTGCAGAATTGTAGGGATATTTTAATTTGAAGCATAGATGTTTTACAAACTTTCGCTGTATGCGCTCAATCCTGTCTATATAGGTAATGTAGCACGGGTTCCATACTTGAGAAGCATATTCTAACTTACTTCTAACATAGGTACAATAAAGCACTTTGAGTGTCTTAGCTTGAGTGAAGTGGATGGAATTGCGGATTATAAAACCTAGTGCTTTAAGAGCTCCACTAATAATGTTATTAATATGATTGTCAAATATTAATTTAGAATCATGTACGACGTTATTAACAATAATTGTTGTTATTGTTGTCCACTTGTTTTTCTGTATTCACCACGGGAACGCAGAAAATCAAGAAGCAAATTAATTTATTACTGAATATTTTATTTCAAGTTATTGCAATAAAAATGTGTCATATAAAAATTGCTCTCCATTGCATTAAACCGTTTACGAACAATGCGTTCTTAATGACACATGTATTTTGTTAACGATCACCACGCGCGGCGCCACCCGCGCGACGTGCAGCGAGTGCGGCGCCCGCCATCAGCTACACCACGGCGCTGTCTGCTGCGAGACCCCACACTGTTATACCTGAGCTGCAAGTCGCGCAGCACGAACAGCGCGACGCGCGGCGCCACCCGCGCGACGTGCAGCGAGTGCGACGCGCCATCAGCTACACCACGGCGCTGTCTGCTGCGAGACCCCACACTGTTATACCTGAGCTGCAAGTCGCGCAGCACGAACAGCGCGACGCGCGGCGCCACCCGCGCGACGTGCAGCGAGTGCGACGCGCCATCAGCTACACCACGGCGCTGTCTGCTGCGAGACCCCACACTGTTATACCTGAGCTGCAAGTCGCGCAGCACGAACAGCGCGACGCGCGGCGCCACCCGCGCGACGTGCAGCGAGTGCGGCGCGCCATCAGCTACACACGGCGCTGTCTGCTGCGAGACCCCACACTGTTATACCTGAGCTGCAAGTCGCGCAGCACGAACAGTACGACGCGCGGCGCCACCCGCGCGACGTGCAGCGAGTGCGGCGCCCGCCATCAGCTACACCACGGCGCTGTCTGCTGCGAGACCCCACACTGTTATACCTGAGCTGCAAGTCGCGCAGCACGAACAGTACGACGCGCGGCGCCACCCGCGCGACGTGCAGCGAGTGCGGCGCCCGCCATCAGCTACACCACGGCGCTGTCTGCTGCGAGACCCCACACTGTTATACCTGAGCTGCAAGTCGCGCAGCACGAACAGTACGACGCGCGGCGCCACCCGCGCGACGTGCAGCGAGTGCGGCGCCCGCCATCAGCTACACCACGGCGCTGTCTGCTGCGAGACCCCACACTGTTATACCTGAGCTGCAAGTCGCTGTCTGCTGCGAGACCCCACACTGTTATACCTGAGCTGCAAGTCGCTGTCTGCTGCGAGACCCCACACTGTTATACCTGAGCTGCAAGTCGCTGTCTGCTGCGAGACCCCACACTGTTATACCTGAGCTGCAAGTCGCTGTCTGCTGCGAGACCCCACACTGTTATACCTGAGCTGCAAGTCGCTGTCTGCTGCGAGACCCCACACTGTTATACCTGAGCTGCAAGTCGCTGTCTGCTGCGAGACCCCACACTGTTATACCTGAGCTGCAAGTCGCTGTCTGCTGCGAGACCCCACACTGTTATACCTGAGCTGCAAGTCGCTGTCTGCTGCGAGACCCCACACTGTTATACCTGAGCTGCAAGTCGCTGTCTGCTGCGAGACCCCACACTGTTATACCTGAGCTGCAAGTCGCTGTCTGCTGCGAGACCCCACACTGTTATACCTGAGCTGCAAGTCGCGCAGCACGAACAGTACGACGCGCGGCGCCACCCGCGCGACGTGCAGCGAGTGCGGCGCGCCATCAGCTACACCACGGCGCTGTCTGCTGCGAGACCCCACACTGTTATACCTGAGCTGCAAGTCGCGCAGCACGAACAGCGCGACGCGCGGCGCCACCCGCGCGACGTGCAGCGAGTGCGGCGCGCCATCAGCTACACCACGGCGCTGTCTGCTGCGAGACCCCACACTGTTATACCTGAGCTGCAAGTCGCGCAGCACGAACAGCGCGACGCGCGGCGCCACCCGCGCGACGTGCAGCGAGTGCGGCGCCCGCCATCAGCTACACCAAGTCGCTGTCTGCTGCGAGACCCCACACTGTTATACCTGAGCTGCAAGTCGCGCAGCACGAACAGCGCGACGCGCGGCGCCACCCGCGCGACGTGCAGCGAGTGCGGCGCCCGCCATCAGCTACACCACGGCGCTGTCTGCTGCGAGACCCCACACTGTTATACCTGAGCTGCAAGTCGCGCAGCACGAACAGCGCGACGCGCGGCGCCACCCGCGCGACGTGCAGCGAGTGCGGCGCGCCATCAGCTACACCACGGCGCTGTCTGCTGCGAGACCCCACACTGTTATACCTGAGCTGCAAGTCGCGCAGCACGAACAGCGCGACGCGCGGCGCCACCCGCGCGACGTGCAGCGAGTGCGGCGCCCGCCATCAGCTACACCAAGTCGCTGTCTGCTGCGAGACCCCACACTGTTATACCTGAGCTGCAAGTCGCGCAGCACGAACAGCGCGACGCGCGGCGCCACCCGCGCGACGTGCAGCGAGTGCGGCGCCCGCCATCAGCTACACCACGGCGCTGTCTGCTGCGAGACCCCACACTGTTATACCTGAGCTGCAAGTCGCGCAGCACGAACAGCGCGACGCGCGGCGCCACCCGCGCGACGTGCAGCGAGTGCGGCGCCCGCCATCAGCTACACCACGGCGCTGTCTGCTGCGAGACCCCACACTGTTATACCTGAGCTGCAAGTCGCGCAGCACGAACAGTACGACGCGCGGCGCCACCCGCGCGACGTGCAGCGAGTGCGGCGCCCGTCATCAGCAACACCACGGCGCTGTCTGCTGCGAGACCCCACACTGTTATACCTGAGCTGCAAGTCGCGCAGCACGAACAGCGCGACGCGCGGCGCCACCCGCGCGACGTGCAGCGAGTGCGACGCGCCATCAGCTACACCACGGCGCTGTCTGCTGCGAGACCCCACACTGTTATACCTGAGCTGCAAGTCGCGCAGCACGAACAGTACGACGCGCGGCGCCACCCGCGCGACGTGCAGCGAGTGCGGCGCCCGCCATCAGCTACACCACGGCGCTGTCTGCTGCGAGACCCCACACTGTTATACCTGAGCTGCAAGTCGCGCAGCACGAACAGCGCGACGCGCGGCGCCACCCGCGCGACGTGCAGCGAGTGCGGCGCGCTCGGCGCCAGCGCGGCGCCCGCCATTAAATGCACTACGGCGCTATTCTGCTCTGAGAGCCCTGCGCAGAAATTATTACTTTCGCTATACCCTGTTCGTCAGAAAAAAAAGACTTACCATAGTATTTACAGTCTTTGACACCAATCGTGAACATTAGCAAATACATTTAATTTAATTGTATGGCTATAAATTAAGTTTCCATAGTATTTGCAGGCTTTGACACCAATCGTGAACATTAGCAGATGCATTTAATTTAATCGTATGGCTACAAATTAGTCGCTTACTAATCTTATCAAATATCATGCTATAGTTTTATATCTAGCTTCTTCACCCAATTGGCTGCGTCCACATCAGGAGTGAGCAAATTCGGGGCAACTCCAGTGTATCTCCTCTTTGGGCTGTCCTGGATTATGTGCTGTATGGATTGCACGGGAGCTCCGCGGCCGAGCAGATACAGTTTTACGTTAATAGTAGATAATACAGGGTGAACAATATGAAGTGTTACCAAGTAGATTTTATTCGCAGTCCTTTGAAATTGGTAGCACTTCATGTCGTTCACCCTGTAAATTAAATAAATATCAAAAAAGGATCTAGCAGGCTAAGCTAAGAAGATTGGCCCCCGCAAGAAGTGGCAAACGCTACCAAAAAAAAACTTAATAAGCCACAACTGGCAACTATGTATACCTACATTTAAAAAGATTTTGAAAAATCATGCTTAGGGCTTGCATTCCGAAATTCCGGAATTTCGAAATATCGGAATTTCGGACCGATTTTGATGTTTTTACAGTTCCGGAACTGACACAGCTAATATCGGAATTCCATAAAACTTTAAATTGCATTTTTCCGATAGTTTCATTAATTTAATAGAGTACTTTTTTATGTAGTGCAGCATTCGAAATACTCAAAAAATCTTATATTGATTTAAACTTTCCCGATTATATACTCATATTTTAAAGACAAACGGGTCCTATCAAAAAATCTTGCTTCTTTTAGCCTCAGGAATATGCAGTTAAAATTTTTCTCTTTCCGAATGAGCGTCTTGTATACAAATAGTATTGCAATTATACGTTTTATTTAAATAATACCTAATTTTACAAAAATTCGTTAGTTCCGGAATTCCGGAATTGAAGTATAATATCGGAAATCAGTTCCGGAACTGAAAATGGTCCGATATTGCAAGCTCTATTCATGCTGCGTCATGTAAAAAAAACACATTTACGAACGTATGTTTACTATAACATATCATATCAATAGAGTAGCGGTAAATGAGTCTTTAATAGGTTTATCCTCTTTCCTTCATTATGAAATTATTTGTTTAGTAAGTTTATTATTGTATTAAGTTTCGAATTTATTAAAAAACTGTGAGATTTTCCATATCAGGAGCTTTTTAACGTCATAAGACTCGTAAGTATTACAAATTAGGAACAATTTAAAACTACCCACAGAACTGTGCGCCGAATAGTCGTGAACTCGTGACATCGAGGCTAAAATAAATATGTTTTTCAGTACCAAAATTACGAATGTTCCATAGGTATCTGGGTTCTTGTTCATGATTATAGTTACATTAGTTACATACATGGTAGTCTGATTTCTTCGTCATCTTTATTATTCTCCTCAAACTCTTGCCAATATTCCTGTGCTGCTATACACTGGAAACTCATCAGAATTAAGTCCGGTGGAGTTAGTTCTTCTGTCCCACGGCTGTAAGTAAATCAAATTGTGAGCACAAACAACTAACAATTAGAAAGCATTTATATCGAATTTCCTCGCAAAGCACACAGCCTGCGAAGACACACCCAGGCAGTGGCGTAACAATAGGGTGGCAGGGCTGGCAAAATGCCACGGGCCCCGGACCCAAGAGGCAGTGAATTTCAATTTAAAATTAAACCGAGTACAATTTGACGATCTTTATTGATAGGGCCCCATCAAAGTAATTTGCCACAGGCCCCAGATGGTATAGTTACGCCACTGCACCCAGGCAAGGCGGCACGTCAGTTTACCATGGCTCAGCATCAGCATACTCAAAGGTATAAGTACTTTCATTAATAAATATTGTCAACATACCTTGAATATAATGCCAGCTGTTTATCTCCCACAAAAAGCATCAAATGATACTGGCCCTTGATTTGCTTTGAGGCAGTCTTGAGAGCATTAAGTGCTGCCCCAGTGGCGCCCGTCTCGCCTATAATGCCTGTCGCTCCAGGTATGGAGTCCCCTTTGGTTCGGCTGTCTATTAGCACTGACAGCCAATGGCGGTAAACTGGTGATTGAAGCCTGGGAATGAGACAAGTTATAAGACAAATAAGATTAGGTTGAAATAAAACTTGATGTTGCATATTACATTTAACCCTTTATAAGGCACCGGTCTCAAAAACGACCACCCTATTACATTGTCTTTTTTTATACAAAATTTTATACTACAGGATGATGTTGAGGCTTGAATTCAGGATTTTTTGAGTCTTACCCGTTAAAGTGTTAAAAGTGACACAGTTTTACTTCAAGTTAGTTAGATCACTTCAAGTTGAATTCAAGTCTCCTTCATTTAATTTGTCGCAACCTTAAAGCATCACTCGAATTATCTTCATAAAGTAAATGAATATAAATCTTTATAGATTAAGGTTTTTTAGCACAAAACTACTTACAAGTTGATGTTCTGACCACAGATGTGCTGCACAAATGTTTTACAGTCCAGCATCTCTCTTTGAGCATCATCAATAGACTGCTTGCTGATGATTATAAAAATGTGGTCCAACCACTGAAAAAAAGCAATACATAATCTGATTTTTGCTTAATCTTGCAGATACTTTTTATCAATACATAATCTGATTTTTGCTTAATCTTGCAGATACTTTTTATCAAGAGGAAGTTCCTAACGTAATGTACAAAACAGAACGTAATATAATATTTTCTTTGATTACCGCGAGGATTGCACATGAAATAAAATTATGAAAACAGATAAACTCACATATATTAACTAACTTTAACTTAATTCTAACGCTTCAAACACTTTACAGAGTTTGTGGTCTGCGGATGACTGAGAGTTGAGAGAGTCAAAACGTTGGAATGAAGTTAAAGTTAGTTAATATACGCGAGTTTTTCCGTTTTCATAGTTTTACTTCAGAACATAATATATTTTGACTAATCATTAAGAACATTTTCGAAAGCACATCTACATTTTCCAGTGTACTATACCTACTACATCTAAGTATTACCTATTTGGCTGACCTGATTGTCAAATAATTTAATTCTGACAAAATTTATCATTTAGGTTCATTACCTCATCAAACACAATTGTTGTGTCATCTTTGCATTGCATGGAAGAGTAAGTGTTCCCAAACTGTGCAGCCATAACCCGCTGGGACGTAATAATCGGAGAAAGGAGTTGTGACACTTTCGAACCATCTGTAAGGTCTATTTCACCTTCCTGAAATTCATGATTTTTTAAATATATTTCGAGAACAACATTTAAAATAAATAGACTACGAATTTCAAGTTATACTTTTTAAGGCGCACCATAATTAATATTGTAATACAGAACTAGTAAGATTTATAATTAATGAGGCATCATACCTACACTACTTTACTCAATGTTATTACAACAATAATTAGTTGATTACAATTAACAAGTAATTCGCTATGTCTATACCTGTTCGCTCAACGACTTCATACGTTCTATAAATTCTTCGTCCCACTTTGAATATAACAAATCGTTAACATTATCAAATATCAATATGGCTTTCATTTTCTGAATTTGGATAGTACTTTTTATCAACAATTTTATTTACACACAAGAAACACAATCTTCCAGTCGCAAAAGTGCGTGTACTGTACTGTATGTATTGTAAGTAAATAAATATATGTCAATAAGAATTAAGAATAAGTCAAATACATAGATTAGATTGACATACAAGGGTCGTATTTTTCTTTAAAATTATGAAATGAAATGTACTCCACAGATAAAATATAGATAAATATAAATTTATCTCTATGATGTACTCTGATAAATTTCAGGCTGGCCAACTTAATAGAATCAGTGTCAAAATTTTAAAGTCTGTTTCACACGGCATGTAACAGTCACCCAGCCTATGTGATTGTGACTGCTAATTTAATGAGGGTTTTCGATAATTTTTCTGCCACCAGGCGGCGCTTCGTACGCCCCTGGTCTCGACAGCTGTCAGATTCATACTATTCATAGGCACCTGGGCCTAAAATATTGAAATTCTATTTTATTTGGAAGAGAATTGATTTTGTAATGGATTACGACTAATACATGGTCGTCGAACTGAAGATTGAACTCTAAAACAGGCGCTCAAAGTCACTGGTATTCAAAATAATTACTATAACTTTGTTAATTTCATGAGAATTGACTTGGAACTATTTTATTTATTTAGTTTAGGTAACAATATGACTAAAGTAATGGTTTTCAGAATAAATAAACCTATAAATATGTTGAAAATTAAATGCGCGTATTTATTTTGACAGTTCGTTATAAGGTCGGCTCAGTGCTGCCATCTCACCTCCCCATAGCGGCAGAAAAAGTATCAAAAACCCTCATTTAGCCGTGTTTCGTGTACATCATAGGAGGTTAACCACGGTCAACATTTCAACAACTGCCGTGCTTCGAACACTCGAAGCTGCCGTGTGATACTGCCATTACTGGCTTGGAGGATTGTCACCTGTCGTGCCGTGTAATATAAGCTTTAAAAGAAATAGTGCTTCGACGAGCAAATTAATTATCCTATCTATGGCTAGGGCCGTAGGGCCGTACCATGGCCGTACAGCTGTTTTAGACATTTCAGTATTTTCAGTTTGACAGGTTTGACTTGACGTTTGATCAAACAAAAACATTACATCATCGCCGTATTTACATTTCTAAATTTCCAATTTTACATAATTTATCTGCTAAGATGTGGATTGTAGCCTCACGCGTTGTAAGTACCAAATCGCATTTTTTAGCTCGGAAGTATTTTCTTAACTGGCACTGCGTAGGATAACAAAATCATGATGTTTTGTTGCAGCCTTTACGTAGCCTGAAAGTTACATCGAAAGCGGCACAAGCTAACCAAGTGAGATGTTTCTGGGAATATGTCAATATGATGTTTAATAAGCCGGACGCCGAGCGAATTAAACGTGTAGGGCCCGACCGTGCTTGCGCCGAATGGGTGCTACGGAACGGTGGGAGCGTCGAGTGGGTTGGAGGACAGAAGCTTGCAGACTACAATCTATTGCCATCTAATGACCAACCAGTGCCAAGGCTGGCGGTAATTGATGGGACAGGTTCCTCAATATCACATTATGGTTTTGCACATTTAAGTAAGTACTACTTGAAGTCATGGTTTTAGAATTTGTAATGTACGTAATTGTAAATTCGGGAAACTTACTTTTTTAGTTAACACTTTCATTGCCAGATCAAAAACCTAGGTTATCGCTGCACGCCAACCTGTTGTACAATGTACACTACTTCAATTCTAAGAATGCCACTAAGGAGTCCTCAATAACTTTATTCACATGCCACACCTCCCCAGGGGAGTTATTCACAATTAACGCCAGCTGGCATGCAGGAATAGCCTTTGTTAGAGTTCCGTAGCCAAAATGGCAAAAACGGAACCCTTATAGATTCGTCATGTCTGTCTGTCCATCTGTCACAGCCGATTTACTCGGAACCTATAAATGCTACAGTGATGAAATTTGGTAAGAATATGTGGGGCCCTCCATACATGTAACTGAGGGATAGAATTTTTTTTTAAGATGTATATAAGCGTGTGAGGTATCAATAGAAAGATCTATATCACATTTTTATTTAAGCGAACCCTTTTCGAGATATCAGCTGTCAAAGTCTGAAAAATGTGTCCCCCCCTCTATTTTTTAAACTACGTGGTATACAATTCTAAAAAAAAAATATGTTATGCATATTAATAATAATAAACTCTATCAACGATTTTTGGTTTGATGAAATTATCTCTTATAGTTTTTGAGATAGGTTGATTTAACTGTATTTTTTAAATGATAATGGTACGGAACCCTTCGCGCGCGAGTCCGACTCGCACTTAGCTAGTTTTTTTTGTCCTGGCACTGCAAATAATATAGTGGCAGCATGTGACCAAAATTACCGATATCTCCCCAGTGGCGCTCTTGACATTGAATGTGTTAACTATTTTGCTGTTTTAAAGTGTAGCTAAACTATGTTCATTGAGTTCTGAAGTTTTACTAAAGTCTAACATAAATAAATTGAAAGAATTGATTCTACATGTTTGCACTTTCAATCCAAGTTGTAAAAAAAAAAATAATCAGTATAATTTTTATTACTCTTTTTATTTCAGTTGGTTGTACAAAATTATACAAGATAATACTTCACAATAGTTCATATATTGAAGACCGAGCATTAAAAGGGTTATCACATGGCAAAGACACATTAACCCACATACAAGTGTCAGATATAGCTGACGTGAGTGATGCTGGGCTGAAGAATTTAAAAGATTGTCATAAACTGCAAAATTTGGTGTTATTTAATTTGAAAAATGTTAATGACTTGGAAGAATGTAAACAGTATTTGGCATCACAGTTACCTAACTGTAAAATACAAGGTAAATAACAGTATCTAAATAATTTGTGTGTTCTTTTCGATGCTTAGGTTGAATTTCTAACAATATTTCAATATGAATACAAAATATGTTTGTACTTCTTCTAATGTAATTAGTACAAAATGCATGTTCAAACTCACTGATTTAGTGAAACAAGGCTATACATGTTTATTTTTATTTCTTTTTTTTATTATATTTACAGGAGATGCAGAGGTAACAAAAGAAAAGCCATCATAGATGGAATGTTTTTACAATCAACACTCATTACTAAGTGAAAACCACTAATAAATATTAAAATAAATAAAACCATCTTTGTCATTTGACACCTTTACCGACTGCCTCATTCACATTTCTGTAGCCATCTTTGTGAAGAAGATCAGCAAGCTCCTTTTTAATCCTGTCAACTACTGGGGGCCCATGGTATATTAGTGCTGTGTAAATTTGAACTGCACTAGCACCGGCTAAGATCTTCTCATATGCATCTTGTCCAGTAAATATTCCTCCTACACCTACAATTGGAACTTTCCCTGAAAATTTTACAAAAATGATAAAGCATGCTATTTGATTTGTATGATTTGCACCACTACAGCTTTGGAATAATGTGAAATAATTAATTATACAGGAATAACAATTGAATTACCTAGTGGTTTATGCGATACTGACCTTGAGTTAAGCTGTACATCTCTTTGATCATTTCTGTTGATTTCTGTGCTAATGGTTTTCCACTGAGACCACCTGACTCTTGAGAGACATCTTGGTGCACCAATTGTGGTCTGTCTATTGTAGTATTTGAAATGATGAGGCCATCAACTTGACTTCCTTTTTTAGTTATAACAGCAGCAATATCTTTTTTATCTTGGGTGGTGAGATCTGGGGCAAGTTTCAGTAAAAGTGGTATATTTTTCTTGGGAGTCATTTCATTTCTAACTTTATTTACCTCTGTTAGCAGTTTAGAGAGTTCATCTTTTGCTTGCAGTGATCTCAGGCCTGGTGTATTTGGACTGTAACAAAGAAAATGGTTTTAAAATTGATAATTTTAAGGTATGAAATCTGAAACACTAGATATACTAGGAAAATGACAGGAATTTTTCAATGAATTTGCAGAATGACATTATAACTTATTTTAAATAATATTTAATTTGTAACAGAAAATACAAATTACATAAATACTAAATCCTAACCTATACATACCTGCTAACATTAATCACGAAATAATCTGCAACATCCCAAAACTTCTTTATACCTAAACAGTAATCATTGACAGGAGCATCAGAAAGTTTATTCATTCCAAGATTAATCCCAAGAAGTGCACTATTCATCAGTGATTTATCCAGATCTTTTATCTTATTGTATACATTGTCATGTCCTTCGCTGTTAAACCCATATCTGTTTATCACTGCCTTGTCCTCTGGCAGCCGGAAGACACGTGGCTTGGGATTCCCTGGCTGAGGTAGGGGGGTAACAGATCCAATTTCTACCAACCCAAAGCCCACATTCTTCAAGCCCATCACTGCATCTCCATGCTTATCGAATCCAGCAGCAATGCCAATTGGGTTAGGCAGTTTATTGTTCAAAAATTCAGTCTTCTGAAAAATGACAATCAATTTATTTGAACATATTGTGAAAACACAAATCAAATTATTTATTAACTAAATATTTTGATTTGTAATTTTAATTTTTCTCCAGTAGTCACACTACTTAATACTATATATAAATTATAAATATTAGATGTCATATACCAAAGAAAAACGACCAAGATCACCTATGTCCGAGGTGGGGATCGAACCCACGTACTCAGCTTTCGCGGCTGATGCCTGTACCCCTCGGCCACTCGGTCTTAGCAACCACCGGTCAAATTTCTCGGGTATATGCAATCCCTTACAAGGCTAGGCGCCTTTGACCATTCTCTAAGGGCAAGCACTAACTATATGCCTGCACCTCCTATTTAGAATACGTGCTGCCATCTATTGATTATTTTCTATTTGTGTTTTCACAATATGTTCAATAGATGGCAGCACCATCTCTCTCTAGCTATTCTAGAAAACTGTAAAGTATTCTAAATAGGAGGTGCAGGCATGTAGTTAGTGCTTGCCCTTAGAGAATGGTCAAAGGCGCCTAGCCTTGTAAGGGATTGCATATACCCGAGAAATTTGACCGGTGGTTGCTAAGTCCGAGTGGCCGAGGGGTACAGGCATCAGCCGCGAAAGCTGAGTACGTGGGTTCGATCCCCACCTCGGACATAGGTGATCTTGGTCGTTTTTCTTTGGTATATGACATCTAATATTTATAATTTATATATAGTATTAAGTAGTGTGACTACTGGAGAAAAATTAAAATTACAAATCAAAATATTTAGTTAATAAATAATTTGATTTGTGTTTTCACAATATGTTCAATAGATGGCAGCACCATCTCTCTCTAGCTATTCTAGAAAACTGTAAAGTATTCTAAATAGGAGGTGCAGGCATGTAGTTAGTGCTTGCCCTTAGAGAATGGTCAAAGGCGCCTAGCCTTGTAAGGGATTGCATATACCCGAGAAATTTGACCGGTGGTTGCTAAGACCGAGTGGCCGAGGGGTACAGGCATCAGCCGCGAAAGCTGAGTACGTGGGTTCGATCCCCACCTCGGACATAGGTGATCTTGGTCGTTTTTCTTTGGTATATGACATCTAATATTTATAATTTATATATAGTATTAAGTAGTGTGACTACTGGAGAAAAATTAAAATTACAAATCAAAATATTTAGTTAATAAATAATTTGATTTGTGTTTTCACAATATGTTCAATAGATGGCAGCACCATCTCTCTCTAGCTATTCTAAAAAACTGTAAAGTATTCTAAATAGGAGGTGCAGGCATGTAGTTAGTGCTTGCCCTTAGTGAATGGTCAAAGGCGCCTAGCCTTGTAAGGGATTGCATATACCCGAGAAATTTGACTGGTGGTTGCTAAGACCGAGTGGCCGAGGGGTACAGGCATCAGCCGCGAAAGCTGAGTACGTGGGTTCGATCCCCACCTCGGACATAGGTGATCTTGGTCGTTTTTCTTTGGTATATGACATCTAATATTTATAATCAATTTATTTGAATTAGGTATTTTTCATTACCAACTTAACTCTAAATTGAGACAAAACTTTTGCAGCTACTTTACCCACATTGAGTGGCTGGTTTAATGACAATTGGGTCTTAAAATGTTTGATTCAATACAAATCAAACTGCAGTGGCCTATACCACAAAACTTTACAAGCGTACAAATCTACAAAATTGTATAAATTCCCATACAAAAAGTTGACAATTTTGTAGAATTGTACGCTTGTAAAGTTTTGTGGTATAGGGGCGTCATAAGTAATAAAATACATGTAGTAACATACTTACTAAAATTTCTGGATCACTGTGATTCTGAGATGGGAACAGACCATATTTAAATGCAGAGACTCCAACTGTATGTGCTAATTCAGGATTGAGATATTGGCTAATAGGCTGCAGCACTTTTTCATAGTAACCATTGAAATCCTTCTTCATATAAATAAATTGGTATGCCACAGACCCACCCAGAGTGAGGTAGCATAATGACTTAATTTTCTTCTGTAAAAAACCAATAAGTTAACCATGTAAAAATGTATTTTACTACCACATCATTAATAAATATTATTATGGCAAAAATATCTTCACCACTGCTTTATTTCTAGCGGCATTCATGTTGTTTATGCAAGTTTTTATATTCAGACAACCGTTGACAATATTCAGACTGCAAAGTATATTTATTATATTCACAATCAAACGTAAATCTTGGGATTCGAATTTGTATATATTTATCACATTCTTAATCCTATAATGTTTTTATTATAACGTTTCTCTTTGCATATAACTTAATAATTAAATGACATTGACAATTTGACAATTCTGTAAACAAATTTGACTTGACATGACAGTTCCTTGTTAGAGTTACCAGTCACGGCCTACAAAATTGAACTAATTTTGCCGATTCTGACAAAGGCAAACTGCGGTCCTACCGCGAACTTCGAAATCCGCAAATTTCGCAGATTTGTGTCTGTCACTCTAATGATAGCTTACTGACCTTACAGTATACCTTACACCTGGTCACGCTAGTGACTTACAGCATGTAGAATATAAGATATTTTCTAAAAGATTTTGAAAAACAGAGGCAATCAGGAGATATCAGCCTAACAATTCAGTCCCAGGTGTATTTAAGATATTTTTGTGATGTAATTAATTATTCACTACATAGATGGGAACAACAAGATGAAGTAAAACATATGAAAACCTTATAAAATATTATTTTCATTACGAATGATGATGCACGATTGACTATCGACATTTACTGGACACCTATGTATTATGGTCCTGACCACGTCTTTTGTATCACAACATAAATTCTCTTATGTGCGGCCTATACTTTTTTACGACATGCTTTTTAATTTAAAAAAACTTGGATCATTATGTAGTAATGTAAATCCAGTTCAATACTCATAGAATTCAGTATATTTCTGAGACCCTGGCAGCCCCATTGACAAATACAGATATTGTATTTTTTTTATGTTTATGGGTAAGATTCGTATTGTAAAGCATAAAATAGTCTTGGTTCGTTATGTTGGCATTATATTTTTTATCTAAACATTCATAGTGTTACAGCTTACTCTGTAGAAGTAGAATCTAAATATATCTGTGGTAAGAGTGGAAAAAAGTGACATTAGTGAAAACTCCGGAAATGAGAAATCTTATGTTTTGATCGTGTTAATTCAACAAAATTTGATGTTCCTTAGTTCCTATCAACAGGACACGCTAGAAAACTAAGACCGATTTTGAGTTTGCTCTTACATCATGTCCGAATCATATGGTACGCACGGTATTTGTGTTTTCTATTAAGTGGCTACTGGGTTTCCCCAAGATTTTTCGAGTATGTAACAACAAAACAATTCGTTTACTTTGATTTTATTTTA
Source organism: Thaumatotibia leucotreta (assembly GCA_025490895.1). Classification (NCBI taxonomy): domain Eukaryota; kingdom Metazoa; phylum Arthropoda; class Insecta; order Lepidoptera; family Tortricidae; genus Thaumatotibia; species Thaumatotibia leucotreta. Next base: position 6,987 of record JALPQI010005313.1, on the reverse strand, counting down.
CAGAATACTTGTTCAAATTCCTCGTCATTGGAAGTGCGGGTACCGGGAAATCCAGCCTCCTTAATAACTTCATTGGCAACAAATGTAAGTACATTGTTTATTGTTGTTGTTCATGCGTAACACAAATGCTCTTTTTATTGAATCGATTTTACTAATCATCTACCTTAATTTCAATCATTATAATATTTCACCTTTTGGTGATATTGATATAAATAGCATTTTTGGATTGTAGTTAAAGAAGACAGATGTCATACTATCGGAGTAGAATTTGGATCCAAAATCGTAAATATAGGAGGCAAATCAACTAAGTTACAAATTTGGGACACTGCGGGGCAAGAGAGATTTCGTTCTGTGACACGGTCATACTACAGGGGGGCTGCAGGTGCTCTATTGGTTTATGACATCACTTCTCGAGACTCATTTAATGCTTTATGCAACTGGTTGAGGGACGCCCGCACTCTCGCTAGCCCCAACATTGTTATATTGCTTGTTGGAAATAAGAAAGATTTGGAAGAATCCAGAGAAGTTACTTTTACAGAAGCTAGTCAATTTGCTCAAGAAAATGGTGAGTAATAGATTTATCTAGCTATAAGATGTAGATTTAGAATATTTGAATCAAAGAATTACTTTAAAATATTAAACATTTTGGATTCCGATGTTTATTTGAATTGAGTCATAAAGTAGTTAGTATTAGTAGTTATTGGCTTCATTTCAATATAGTTTCCAAATATAAATTTAATATTGCAGATGAGGAATGTTATTTTAAATCAAAATTCTATACAAATACTGTCCTCCTAAGGGTAAGTGCGATAATTAGATCAAATGATTGAAAGATTAAAAACTAGTTATCATACTTATGCTTATGAGAGCAGTTTCTCGCTCATTCTATTAATTTCTTGGTATTCTCAATGTTGTCAGAGGTAATGCTGCCTTAACTCTGAAACAGATTTGTAATAATAGTTCTTGTTATTGTAAATTTCATAATAAAGACTAATGTAAATTTTTAAAATTATCTTCCTTCTCACTCTATCATATGACTAAACTTTGCTTAGAATTCATTCTTTGTGAGTTCATTCACAAAGGATTAATTTCTTCATTATTTATGCTTTTAATTTTCAGAGTTGGTATTTCTTGAGACCAGTGCAAAGACTGGTGAAAATGTTGAGGAAGCATTCTTAAAATGCTCCAAAACCATACTAGCCAAGATTGAGGCTGGTGAGTTGGACCCCGAAAGAATTGGATCAGGTATTCAATATGGTACAGGAGCATCAAAGAGATTAACGGCGCCAAGAAATAAACCTGCTCGGACGCCATCAGAGTGTGCCTGTCGTGTATAAAATTATTTTAATTTTCAACATTAGGTCAAAAGTCCATACATTATCTACTAAACGGTTAAAATCAAATGCACTTTTGATGAAAGTTAAATAAATCTTAAATGTTAAGTTTATAACTAATAAAACTTTTACTCTTTGAAGTTTTTGGATAAGCAAATGATGACATCATTTTCTAATTCACTTATAAAAAAATATCCAGTAAATTCTTTTTTTGATAGCACAATGGTTTTGTTTACTACAGGTATACATATGTTTGAACCAAATTGAATAATCATGTTTTACATTAGTTGAAGCATTATTACAAAAATGTATAGTTTCTGCACTATGTTTTTATATATGAAACATTTTATGTAGCAGGTTTATTGTAAAAGATAATATTTAAAAAATGTTGTAATATCCTGACATTCATCTGGTATATATGCAACTATTTTGTTTGTCAATGTGATAATGTGGGAACATGGTGTTAAATATCTAAATTAATTAAAAATGTTTTGTTAATATGAACTACGTCAAGGCCTTATGATAAGGATGAAGAACCCCTATTATAAATTGTGATGCTTAATATGATTCTCATTAAATTAAAGAACTCTTTTAAAATGTTAACTAACACATGACATATATTAGATCTTTCTTTTTTTGTTTACAAAGAGACTTTACTAACTCTAGGTTATTATTTTTTCTTAGGTAAAATGTTAAAACAGGTAATTGACAATTTAATTTATTAGTTATATAATATGTATATTACAAAAGTTGAAATGAAACTGAGTGACGATAATTTAAACACGAGCTGCTTACATTTGAAAATAGTAACATGAGAAATTGTAGAATAAATACGACCTTTTTAATTTTGATAGTAAACACGTAAAGTGCTAATTACCGCGGTAAAGTAGTACTTTACCTGTCCATATGGGCTTTATTGGAACCAATTTAATAATAATGTACCAATCAGTTATTGCATTACTAATTTAATTATTGTAAGGCACTGGTCTCACCCCCAGATTACTCGCGATAAAGATAACAGCTATCAGCTATCACCGTCAGGCGAGTGTCGACGTGTCTCTTTTTTTACACGGGAGTGCGTATCTTTAGTTCGTGTTTATAGCCGATAGTTCATAGCTTAGAGCTCGCGGTGAGACCAGTGCCTAAGTCATAAAGTTTTATTTGTGGAAATGTAATTTTTCCACCGCTGTTATGGTAAGGTAACATGGTACAAGAAACATTAATGACGCTATCAGTATCCATTTATATAATTTAACTTTACATAACAGTTATCGCTTAGGTATACACGGTGCTCGCGAGCATTGCGAAAGATTTTAACTGTGCATTCTAGGCATCAAAATAAACATAAAATATTATGAGACCAAAAGTCAATTCCACCAAAAAAAATTTTTTTTTCTTTTTCTTAGTATTTTTGAATACTTCTTAACATTTCCAGTACTTTTTATCATAACAACAATTTGTTTAAATTATTTATTTCAATTGTTTTTTTAGATACAGGTTATTTCGTCAAGTCTATTCGTATTTTTTGATTGTCAGGCAAAAGGTGTGGTAATATTAGAACACATTGTGGTGGCATTGTAATCATAAAGAAGTTAAATGACGAGTTACGTCGAAAAACTTATTTCGAAAAAAGGTTGATTATCTCTGAAACCAAACCGAATCCAGGAAATTTTATATAACATTAAAGACTCTAAATGTGGTCAGGAATCCAGCATTAAAATCTTTCGGAATGCTCACGAGCACCGTGTATTATAACCATGGAGGTATTCTTAAAAATGTTACAATTACAAGTTATCACCAAGAAGCCTATAAAATACCATTACTCCTGGAAATATTAGTTATTCTATAATTAAAACAATGTGTCATTAAAAAAAAAGTAAAAATCTTCGATTCTGTATTTAAATAATTCACAAAAATGATGAATTAGGTACTAATATTTTTTTAACTTAATTATTGAAGGACTCGTCTCAAGAAACCTATTCCTTCCAAAAACTATTGTTCATGACATGGATCCGGTACCCAGAGTCACCCACATGGACTTTCTCCAACTTTCTAAATATTACTGATAAATTAAATTCGCTAAGTCACATGTCAAGAGTTGTGTTTCTAGTATTTTATTCAAGGTTGTTTTTACACTCAATATCAAATCATACAAATGAGGGCGGATTATTATATAAGTATTTTAATTTTGATTTGTTAGTGACGAAATTTTTTATTAATGTTCCGCCACATGTTAGATTAATAGAATCATGACGAATGCCTACCTAAGAGTTTTATCTGTTGATTGAAATTAACTAAATTAAGTATATTATTTTAGTGTGTGTTTCGCTTTAGTCTTTGAAAAACGAAATGCTTTCTGCCATACAAATACCAAATTGAACTCCAATACAGTGTTGCGACTTATTAAGGTGCGGTTAAACTAAGAGAGCATTCGCTGTTCTAACCTCCCACTCTACGAAATTCGATCGGTACACAAAACGTGATTGGTTGATTTCTTAGAACGGGCGCTAGAACAGCGAATGCTCTTTTAGTTTAACCGCACCTTTACAATTTATGCCACGAGATGGCAGAATCTTCTGTGCGCAAGAGAGCACTTGCAAATATTTGGCTTGAAGTGAATATTTATATGAAATGTAGGTACTTGCATAAAGTAGTGTTATTGACGTTATTTTGCACAGTTCGGTAAAAATCTTAAATAATTTGTCGAATTCATTAATCTATTACAGATAAAAACTGAATTTTTGTACTATTAACTGCACTAGTTTATTATAACTTATAAGATAATAAATACCATATAGTTTTACATTTTGTTTGTTTTTGTGGTTTGAGAATGCTTAAAAAAGAATAGAAATGTAACAATTTTTCTATCTTAAAACACATACTTTTCTCATACAAAAGTGACTCGGTAGTTGCCACAAGCAAAACTGTTTACATAGACGGTGGCGCCCTTATTCATTTCTATTCTTTTTTTTTAGCCAGACAGTACCTTGAAATCGAAAACAATATATAAATAAATAAGCAGCTATGTGCCTGATAGATGAAGTATTTCTACACGGTCTCCAATAAATTCGGCCAATAAAGCAGCTTTTAAACTTAGGGGAATTTTTTTCTCCACAAATTCGGTTTAAAAAACTTAAATTTTATCTAAAAGTAGGTACTGAAGGCAGTTTTAACTCGCTTGGCATACTGCATCCCACACCATGGCCGATTATGAGCTGGAACCTCGGGCCATTTTTCTAGTAGCCCGGGATGTGTTCTATACTCGGGAACAGGAACCACAATCGCCAATTTTGAACACGATGAGTCTGCTCTATCCCTTACGGATTCTCGTAATTAAAATTAACTCGTCACCTGCGTGCCGAGCAAGTATTTGGCACTTTACACTCTTTTTTTTGCTTAGACATTGCGAGGATGTCACATCCATTGTGGTTGTATTTTATTAAGATGAATATACTCTTTACTTTACATTAGTATTTGATAACCTGTGATTCAGGTGTATTTTTAGAACTGAGGTAAAATATGTGTATTCGAACTTATTGGACACGGTGTATGAGAGAGGTACCTAATAGTCATCTACCTGTCCTCTCTCTTGCTCTAATAAGTAGGTATCTACATATGTTTTCTAAGATCTGTAAACCCCAATTTCCATCCATTTAGAATCAGGCACGCTCTTATAATAGTACCTACATTACGATACGAGTGCGAAAAATACAAATTTCGTTTTCGCAAGTGTATCGTACGACGTTTTTCAGTACATATGGCCCTCCGAAGATTTCGATCTGACATAAAATGAACCACTTCACGCACTAGCGCGTAAAAAAAAGCGACATCTGTACTGAAAAACTATTTTTAGTACAGATGGTGTATTTTTTAGGCTCTAGTACGAGAAGCGTGTCATTTTACGTCAGGTTTGAAACTTCGGAGGGCCATCTGTACTAAAAAACGTCGTACGAGTACGAGACACGTGCAAAAACGAAATTCGTAACTCGTGTCGATTTAAAACACTCCCTATCGGTCGTATTTTAAAACATCGCCACTCGTTTCGCATTTCATGTTTTTCGCACTTGTGTCGTAATGTACTATTTTAAAACTGGATCTGCTAGCTTCCCTCATAGACCCAAAAAGATTGGCTAATTAGCGCGAGATATAGAGGATATGAGCAAATAAAATCGGAACCCGCTTAGCAAAAAAATGCATTTGAGTAGTACGTAATACCTAAAGGCGGCACTCCACTTGTCGAAGGCTGATCGGCTTAAACTGATTCGGGTCGGTGGGTGCCGCCCTCGTAAAATAAATAAAAGACATTTTGTAAATTTATATAAATTTATTCTTGAAATAAGTAACATTGCTCATATAGCTCTCACGAAATAAGAGCTATCTAAAATCATTGTCTCTTTCACATAAATTAACTCATGATTTTATGATATTCATAATATATATCTATTCATATTTATAGTTAACACAAATGTGTAATGTACATAATGAAGCAAATCGGGCGCCAGGCCATACAAACAAAAGTCTAAAACTATAGATACACAACGGATCCATTTGATTATTGTCTCAGAATTCTCATAAAACAGATATGATATGTGTGTACATTTTAGGTAAAATTTTCGGTAAATTAGTACGACTATACTGAACCTAGGAGCTTTGTAAGCCCTATGGAATGTATAACTAGCCGTTTAACGTAGACACTGTTGTAGGATTGTAACTCATTTGAATTATTAAAATATATTCTACGTGTACAATACTGTTCAACGAATCATGCTTTTGATGATTCGAATGCCTGCTAATGTTACACAGATTTCTTTGTGCTTTCTTCAGGATTCTGGATTTATTTAAACGTGTAAATAAAAATACCTGAAGCTATAACATTTGAAAACAAAAGCGTTTTCGTGCACGGAAATTTGAGCAAATCATATTCCAGATAAAATGTTATTACAACTAGTAATATTAGAGCGCAATAATTCATAAATCACTCGACTGAACTTAAGTATTATTTTTAGTCCGCTATATAAATAACAGACTTTACTCTTATATTACATATTTAGTATGCACTTTGTAGATACCAAATATCTTATTTTAATATATTACTTAATGCTAAATAATTTAAAACAACAATTGCGTTACATAGCATGCAACAAACTTTACTGACAATACACAAACGTACTTAAAAATGCACCTATTGAAAACTAGGAACTACTTAATAATGTTATGGAGTATAAGGACATAAGTGACGATAGTTCTTAAATACGTAATTATCAGCTGATTTTAGGTACGCAACATATCATTATTTTGATGAAATGCACTAATTTTGTTTTAGAAAACGGAAATAAGTCTCCACGTAATGGTTACTACAGAAAAGATTCAAGTGTGTAGGTATTTGTAGTATGTGCTATGTCAAACATATCACCAAAAGTTAAGATTTTCGATATCAAAAACTAAAGAAAAAATCTTTATAAAATATTTCTAGCTCTATCACAGTTAAATATCAATAAACTAAAATTAAAACTATTTTTAATGCATTTTTCTATCTGTCATTTTGAGTCATTTTATAAAATCTCCTGACATTAAATGATTTCTACAGCAATTAAAATAAGAACTTAAAGAAATAGCAAACTACCTCGTGATTTATACTTAAAACCTAGCTATG
>JALPQI010005312.1:0-45523 GCA_025490895.1 Thaumatotibia leucotreta | reverse complement strand
TATCTGTAACGTTTTTGTCTCATTTTCCCACGCCGCTGCTTAAAATGATGCAGCGTTCAAAATCATTTGATTGTACCAAAGTGGATAATTAGCGAGAATTGCAAATGTTTACGTGACACCTGCCATTTATGACACATGACTGCAATTTCACCGTTTTTGAGCAGCGGTCTGTGGGGCATGCCATGCGGCAGAAACGTTACGGATACGATGCGTCACTGCGATTCCGTACCGTCGCCGTTTTTTGAGCATTGACTGCGGTAGCACCTTTAAGTTATAGACTGCGTACATACATTTGCAGCACTGTAGGACTTAAAAAAGGCGTCAGGTCCAGAAACTTGTCTAAATTCTCAGAGCGCCTATAGTTTCATGTTTAAAATGTTTTGTATAAAAAATAAAAATACCTTCTACTTAGTTTTCTTTGGGGCTAGATAATTGTGTTCCTTTCGGGACCTTACGGCTAAGTGGCGCCAACTAGTGGCATACGTTTTCGAGAAAACCCTCATTCCTATAATCGATACGGGCGTATAATTTACCCAGTTACAGTTAAAGAGTTATAGTTAACTGGGTAAATTATACGCCCGTATGAAATACCGTGCCGTGTGGTGACGGCAATAAGAATACATTTGTCACCACCCCAACTACTCCTGCGGGTGTCGTAAGAGTCGACTAAGGAATTGAAGTGTCACTGACCACTATTTGATAAATATTGATGATGGGCAGCAGCGTCATCATAGTGGACACTACTGCGATCGCCAATCCGCTGGCCCAGCGTGGGCATTTACCTCCTAATGCGTTTATACGCATAGTTAATAGGAGAGGCCTACGTCCAGCAATGGACTATCATAGGCTGATGATGATGATGAAATACACTATATTATTATTATTATCTCCTTGAGGATCACGGGCTTACAAATCCCGGTTTTTTGATAGGCTTGCGCGGGGATACAGATCCAACACGTAGAGGCCCTTTGGAGAAATTTGCTGTGTTGTACACCTGCTGCAACCCATTCACAGGCACAAATACATATCCGTAAACCGGTCCCAGCAGGCGTATAGAGACTATTGAGAAGGAATGGAAAAGACTAAGGGGCTATGGTGATGGAGGATGGATGGATCAGAAATGGAGCTATAGAAAAGAGGTCCGGACACCTGCCATAACATTGATTTCTCTTTGCTATCGAGGCAGGCGCTGACTCGCCGCCGACTAGATGGGCCCCCGTAAATGCCGTCACAAGAGACAGCCAGGGGCAACACCGGTGTAGGCGGCTCAGGAGTGTAGAGAGGTGTACACCGCTTTCTGCGCAGTGGCTTGACGGCCACTGCACCAACTCGCGACTTACGCAAATTTACACTTCCACCCCTGGAGCGTATAGCTCTGACGACTCCTCTCTGGACGGCCAGTTAAGGCAAGCCAGAGCTGAGAGTCCTACGGGTCCCCTTGGGGTTCCACTCCGACCGACGAAGACACGCCGGAGGTGGGGACCCTGACCGACTCTCGGGAGCACTCGGGTCCGTGGGGTCGTTACTCCCCAACAGCTCGCCACAAGCTGCCCTGCGGCCTTATTATTATCTCCTTTATTTATCTCTTCTCTTAGGCTAGGTGTTTTATAAAAATGTCTATAAAAGTAAAATACAATACAACATACAAAAACAATACAAAATATAAACACTTTATAAGAAACCTAACCTAGGGTGCCGCCGGCAACGGAGCGGGCCCAAGCTGCCGGTGGTTAAGGTCGCAGAGAGAGGAACCGACGGACTATCCGCGCCGTGTCCAGGATTACCGCCTTCTGCATCTGACCCTTGATCCAGCCATCTAGCGAGAGACTCTTAAGGTGTTGGTCGAGACTCTTCGCTATTAAACCGTTCGCTGTAACGACTATCGGGACTATGATCGTCGAGTCAACATCCCACATGGCGGTTATCTCGTGGGCCAAGTCTAGGTACTTTCTGGATTTGTCCTTCTCGGCCTTCACGAGATTCTCATCATGGGGGATGGTGACGTCGACGAGCACAGCCCGGCGCTGCGATCGATCTACCAGCACGATATCAGGCTTATTGGCTACAATAGTCCTGTCCGTGATGATAGGTCGATCCCAATAGAGCGTGGCACGACCATTTTCGAGAACTGGTGCAGTTGTGTACTTGTAGTATGGCACTTCGACGTCCACAAGGCCGTATCGAAGAGCAAGCTGCTGGTGTATAATACTGGCTACGAGGTATGTCTGTGCAAGTACTCGGTGTTAGCAATCTGAGAACAACCGGAAATAATATGCCTGAGTGACTCACCGGGACGGCGGCATGCCCGACAGATGTCGACCGTACCGTCCTTCAGGATATATTTCCGGTAGTTATTCGTCATGATAACCTCGTCAGCAATTGCACAGGCAAAACCCTCGGTTTCCCCGAAGAGGTCCCCGAATCGTAGCCAGTTCACCGACGCGAGCAGATCTACGTCAGGTCCCGTGAGGGCTTTGTAGAACCGCCCGTGTAGCTCCTTGCTCTTCCATACCGCCTTGCGGTCCTCGGTGCTTAGTACCACAGGTCTGCGCCAGTTCTCTTTTGCCAAGGAGAGCGGCGTGAGGTTCTGGTCTACTGCCACCACATCCCGATGCATCCCGCACTCATTGTTAAGAAAATAGTTTCTGAGATTGTACACCTCGTGGTTGTGAAGGTTTTTGGCATTTAGGAAGCCGCGGCCCCCACACTTCCGCGGGATGTACAATCTCATAACTGATGAGCGCGGGTGTAGCATTCGATGTGTGGTAAGCAGTGTACGGACCCTTCGATCCAGGGCGTCCAGCTCGGTCTGAGTCCACCTTAGTACGCCAAAGGAGTATGTGAGTATGGGCATTACCCAAGCGTTGAAGACGCGCACTTTGTTGCCTCCTGACAAAAGACTGTTAAGTACTTTTGTGAGCCGGCTGAAAAAGCGCTCCTTCACCGCCTGTCTAATTCCCATATCTTCAATACCCAAAGACTGTGACATACCAAGGTATTTATAGGTTTCTGCTTCCGAGATAGATCTGAACGACATTGTCTCAGAAAGCTGTAAATTTGTTGAATTTACTACTTTCCCCCGCTGCACATGCATAACCGCACACTTATCGACACCAAACTCCATATTGATGGCACTACTGAAAACTTCTGTGGTTCGCAGTAGTTCCAACAAGTCTTGGCTATTTGGCGCAAATAATTTGAGATCATCCATGTACAGAAGGTGAGAAATGACTTCACCCTCTCTCCGAAGCCGGCAACCTAGTCCTGAATCCTTCAGCAGGGTGCTGAGGGGATTCAGAGCTAGGCAGAACCATAAGGGACTCATACTGTCACCCTGGAATATTCCTCGCTCGATCCTTATGAAGTCCTGCGGGCCAGAGGGGTCATCCCCGCCTCCTGGTTGACGAAGGACTGTGGTCCACTGCCCCATACACGCGCCGAGAAAGGATCTTAAAGCTGCGTCAACTTTATACAGCTCCAAGACCCTCTTCAACCATGAATGGGGCACCGAATCATAAGCCTTCTTGTAGTCAATCCAAGCGGCGGAGAGGGCCCCTTTGTTACGCCGGACTTGCTGGCAAATGGTCATGTCGATGAGGAGGAGCTCTTTAGTACCACGGGACCCAACCCTACATCCATTTTGAGCAGAGGCCAGAACATTGTTCGCAACAATGTGCGTGTTAATTTTTGCTCTCAAAATGGATGTAAGAAGCTTGTAGAGTGTAGGCAAGCACGTGATGGGTCGGTAGTTTTTCGGTTCCGTGGTACAACCGGACTTGTAGAGCAGGAAGGTTACACCTGTTGTTAAGGAAGGAGGCAGGGAACCAAGCTCAAGGGCTTGTTGGAATTGCGCTGCCAATCGCGAGTGGGAGCACCGAAACCATTTTAGCCAGAAGTTGTGCAATCCGTCCGGTCCAGGACTTTTCCAGTTCTGGGCAGGGCGGATGGCACAAGTTACGTCATCGGCGCTGATGGCAACTGCCTCCATAGGTTCGATGCTCTCGCACTCACGCTCAACAACGTTCATCCAATCGCCCTCGATGTGTCCGACGGGCACCGACCAAATGTTACGCCAGAAATCAGTCATGGCAGTAGCATCCGGCAGATGCGCGTCGGAAAAATGGTGATCGGTTCCCTCCCACCTTCGGTATAACTTCCTTTGGTCACTTTGGAAGAGGCGATTCTGTTGAAATCGATCCACACGCTCTCTGTAGCGGCGGATACGGTTTGCCCATGCATAAACTTTCTGCTTCAGAAAGTCAATGCGCTCTGTGAGGTTGGCCATGTAGTCGCAGGGCATGGCATGATGCCCGTTCCCGCGAATGCCTGGTTCACAAAGCGCATTACTCGGGGGCGGCTATTGCCCCCCCCTGAAGCAGATCAGCTTTGCAATGAGAGTCCTAAACGAGTTGATACGACGCTCGATCCGCACTTGCCATGCGGGGACACCCCCGGCGGTCCTAGGTGCACGGTCAGCGTCCGGAAACTTGACTCGAGCAACACGGCACGCCGCGATGGCCCCGCAGTACATGATCGAGTGCGTATCGTCCAAATCTTTACTGGACCGTATGTACGGCTCCAGTAAAGCGTTTAGGGCTCCCATTAACGCTAGATTGCGTCTATTCATGGGCAAGCGTGGTAACCGTGGCCTAGAATTGGGTGTGGAGCGATATTCCATAATCGCCTCTTCCAAAGTCCTCCTCAGATGCTCATCAGTTGCAGTACTTACACTCTGACTCGCAAAATACTCCTCATCGGCACTGGGATCATCCCGCGGCGCCCCCGGTGCCAGGTCGGGTGTCGGCACCGGATCCGGCGACGTGGCGGGCTGGTCCCGCGCCGAGGTGGAAGCTGCGCGAGTCGAGAGAGCCTGCAGGCGAAGCTGATCAAGTGTCGAGTCATCCAAACGTTTAGAACGTAGAATGACCCGCACCTGATCCGCTAGTGAAAAGATGAATCAAAATAGCCGATAAATACATTTTTTATCAAAATAGCAGAAAAAAATAGTAAAAAACACGTCTGACGTTGACAGCGTCAACATTAACTTATTATTATTATTATTACTTTCTCCATGGTTTTGCAGACTATACTTGTAAGGCTGATCGGGCGATAGTTAGCTGCAACAAACTTGTCACCTTTCTTATATATAGGAGTGACATGGGCTTCCTTCCAGTCTCGAGGCAGTGTTTCGCTCTTGAGGGACAAATTCATCACAAAAGCCAACTCGTGGGCAAGCACACTGCTGCACTTTTTAAGAAATATCGAGGGTAGAGTATCTGGACCCATTGAGGTGGTGTCGCCAAATGTTGCAAGCACTTTTGTCACGTTTTCAGGTGTAAAGCATACTGTGTGAATTGAATTTTCTGCACGAGGCATGTGAACGTCCGGAATGTTCATGTGTGCTAGCTCACAAACGAAGGATTTCTCAAATTGATGAGCAAAAAGTTCGGCAACCACGTACTGATCGTTTGTGATATTCCCCTTCTCGTCTCTTAGTGAAGGTGGCACCTCAGAGGACAGCTGCTTACGAATATAACTATAAAACGACTTTGGACCACAATTAACTACACCTCTCTCAAATTCAGCCCTCAATTTTCTGACTAGTGTGACCAATTTATTGTTTTCAGTCCTATATGCTTTATATGATTTTTCGGAGCCATTTAAAGTATACTCTTTCCACAGTTTAAGTTTATATTCGACCTTTTCGAGAACTTTCTTTGTAATCCATGGTTTGTTTATATTTAACTTCTTATTTTTGGTAGTTAGTGGTACATGTGTCTCAATAGCACTATGTGATTTCGACTTAAATGATTCCCAAGCTTCGTCAACATTAATCGTTTCTGTGTAGTCGGATGCGTTTGTCGCGATTGCGTTTACAATTTCTTGAAAATTTGCTTTGTAAAAGTTTCTTCTCGTTGGATGCATACTGGTACTTCTATTTGATCTTAATTCAATTTGTAATGTAGCCAGGAGTACCAAGTGATCGCTTCTCCCTATATTTGGGGTAGTACTGTACTCGGGTACAGAGGTTTTCTTCATTGCACATAATTAAGTCAAGTAATGATTCCTCGCTGTTTCGCTTCCTTGTTATTTTAGTCACTAGTTGGTTAAGGTTACTGTTTATATACATATCAAGAAAGTTAGCGTGTAATGCATTATACTTATCAGTATCAACGTTATGCAAGGGCCACTTTATGTCAGGCAAGTTAAAATCACCCATTATTAACAATGGGTTGGGATCCATAGCTGCTTGATAGATAGTTTCAAATAATATTCTGTCAGTCTCTTCGAACGTGTAATGTGTAGGGCGATAAACTCCTGCAAGTGTAATTGTATAATTTTCATATTTCAAATTTAACCACAGTGCCTCGACCAAGGGGTGAGAGTTATAAATCGGGTGTGGGGCTACTTGTATAGGTCTGCCGTAAAGTGTATGCGATATATATGGCGACTCCTCCCCAACCCGTTCCTTTAATTCTATCATGTCTATGCAGACTATACCCTTTAATATCCACCAAACTATCGCCTATCGACGGTTTTAAGTGTGTCTCAGTAATGACGATACAAGTAGGTTTTAATTTGTTAACTTCGACAATAAGCAAATCTCGTTTAGCCGTTAGGGACGCCAAATTCGTGTAAAGGACTGTAAATTCTAAAATCCCAATTCCATTAATTATAACTTTTTTTGAACTAACAATCTTTGGGGAATTATTTACATATTTTAAGGTCAAGTCAGTTTCACCACCATCGATTCTATGTTGTAATTCCTCACGCATTTTTTTCAAATACTCTCGTTGGTAGGGTGTTTGATCATTTTTAGCCGACACGTTACTCGGCAGCTTAGTGTTATTCTTCAAAACCTTAAGGGCAGCTTTCTTGTTACTAAAAATAACTTTGAGCGGGCGAGCTACGGTATCCGTTCTGGGTTTGCCTAAACGGATCACAGCAACCGGCGCCTCCGCCTCGGGCACGCCCGACAAAGCCGCCTGGACCTGCGACAAATCATGAGCAACACGTACCTCCCTGTCCCGGGCGATGTCACCAGTTTGCCTCGAACACTCACCAATACCAAACATAATAACATTCGCACTACGTTTTTTTCTATCCGCGAGCTCAGTTAGGATACATTCCATGTTAAAACTTTCACATTGTTTACTTTTCAGGGCCTCGATTTCAGTTTTCAGTTGGGCCACCGTATTCCTTAAAGCCGGCAGCTGACGTACTCCTAATTCACACTCGGGACACAGATATTTAAGTGTAAGCTCTGAAATGGAATTCGAGATCAAAAATGTAAACAATCTATGACAATGACATGACATTACAAAATCAATATTAAAGTGACATTCCAGGGGTATAAAACGTTTTATATCGAATGTAGTTTTTAACACCTTTGTAAATTGACGTCGCATTTTGAGATTGGTTTTTTATTTTATTTTATTTATATCTACACTTACAACTATCCTTACCGGTACTAAACCTAAGACTATGTTTTATGTGTATATGTAGATACGCGAAAGTCAAAGTATGTTCGATACACAAAGCATCACAATCGTTAACATATTTTTGGATATGACAATAAAAAACATACGTCTGAGTGTTCACGGTTCCTAATTACAAAAATAAAACCTAGAAAATTTGCTAGAATGATGAAAATAATCAACATAATCAATGTTTGAAAACGAATGTCGTGTTACTTTAATATTAGGATAGTCGGGGAACGAATTCCAGTCTTCATCTTAGTTACGATCGAATATATTTCGATTAAAATATGAAAATGATTGATTTGTAGGTAAAAATACTAAAATCTGTATTGATGTACTTTGTAATGCTAAATTTTAGGAGTTTTTAAGAATTCATTTGGTTCACCATCTTGTTTTGATTTTTGAAGTACATAGTTATAAATGCGAACCCTCTTAAATGGTTCTTAGTGTAGCTACCGTATTAAATTACGAATAAACTAGTTATTGTTATAACTGCGAACCAAATGTTTAAAATTTCTTATCACTGCCAGTAGTATAAATTAAACACCTTACATTTTATTCAAAGTAGCGAAATATATCATTAAAAAAATTATATATTTCGCTTAATGTTTTGAATTAAAATTTGTAAAATATTTAAAAATTCTACGTACCGTCAGTGACGGTAAATACGCATTTTTTATAAGTATTTGAATGATTTTAGATTACCCCCCTCTCGTGATTATTTTTTTGTGGTGGTATCCCATTTATTTACATTTTTGATCTCCAATTCGATTTCACACCTTACAACTCTCAACTCCGTAGCTAGCAACCCGCTACATTTAACACATATAAATCTTTCACACCCGTGACATTTAATTTTGGGGTTTTTGTCATCCACTCTTGGCACTTCCTTATCGCATTTAAGACAAATCGGCATCTTGGACAAAGTTAACCAACGCACTTTGAGGTTAGATGTTAAAAAATTGTCAATTAGGTACTTTAGCACAAAAATATTTGCGAGATAACACTTCCACTTAGTTTTTGTAGTACACAAAACATAAAAACGGGACACATTGCACGTAGAGCCGATGGCCGTTGTGGTGTAAAGGTTCCGAGTGGCGGCCACGGATCCGAAGGATGCAGGGGTCCGCTGGCGGGTAGCGCAGGACCGTCATTGTGGGAATCTTTGGGGGAGGCCTAGGTTCAGCAGTGAACGTCTTTCGGCTGATATGATGATGATTATTATTATTTCGTTCAAGGATGGTGAAACAGGTCCTAGGAGACATTTTTGAATAGGGAAGTAAATTATTGAGCTTTACAAAATTAAATCAAGGAGGACTAAAAGGTTTGCTGAAATGGGGTCCCAATTATCGTCTAGAAGCACTATATCTGATCTAATAGAGCTTACAGAGGAAACTTTTCCGCAAGGTACATTCACCTCGGTCATAGTCATGTTAAAATTACAGTAAGCCATTCTTTACAAGACAGCTAAAAGGACCTCTAAAATTCCTTTGTGTAAAAAAGATAGGACGATGTTTAGAGCCTACTCGTGTTTGTCAGTTTATTAATATGGTGTTTAAGGTATAGGTATCATTAAGACTCTTATTTATATTACGATAAATGTACACTTTATATCATTGGTACATAGCTAACGAGGAAAGGATGCGAGAAAATTTATCAGCGTGACATGATTGTGACGTCTATTGAAAAGAATATTCATTGTTTTTGTGGTTTTGTATCATAACTGAATGCAATAAATCGAGGGAACGCTCAGACTCATAAATTGATTATCGATCTCTGAATATTTGGAAATTCACATTCAATATCCACATATCAGGCACAAATACTGCGGAAGTGTGAAATGAAGGGTTGTTAGTATTTCTGTTTTGGTTTATTTATTTCGTTATATTAATATGTTTTTAATGTACCTATATAGTTAGTTAGTTGATATGTGTATATATTTGTGTCGGTATATGTACAATAGTTATATGTTTTTGTTTTTTATATTTTACAGACAAACGGATCTTAATCGCGTAAACTTACGTTTAATTATATCCTGACGTTTCGGGCATGACGTTACACCCGTGGTCGCAGGCAGACTGGCGAGAGAATGTATCAACACCTTCGAGCTGCACGGGTTTTTCGAACTACCCGCACTTGATCTTGATTATTCACTTCTAGGCTAGGGTTGTCACTAGGCCTACACACAACACTCACAACATCCAATGGCTTAAAAATGGATGTTTCACCACGCTTACATTTGTAAATCACGGGATTCCACGCAGACGAGATTCCTTGCCCCTCATTTTGATTAAAATTCCGATGTTTCTTAATTTCAATAGCTTCACGTACTTTTCGGCTATGATGTATACGCTCGGTTGAGAGGACTTTCGGGTTATGGAGCTCAATCCAGTGGTTAGGTCCGGACTCCAACAAATGCTCGGCCACAGCAGACTTATTCGTTTGACGCTTTTTAACAGCCGTGATATGTTCCTTGACCCTTTCCGCTATGGTGCGTTTGGTTTCCCCAATATAGGATCTACCACAGCTACAATCGATCTTATAAACGCCCGGTGTGTGATAAGGTAAAACATCCTTAGGCGACCTTAGATGACCTGCCACCTTTGATAACGGCATGTAAACGGTTGGTATGGAATACTTATTCAAAAGCGTACCTATTTTGTCCGTTACACCCCTGACATAAGGCAAAAATGCTGGTCGCCTTGCAACATCTGGATGTTTCTTCCTCGGTGTTCGTCTGGGTTGCCGTCTGTTCATTATGTAGCCATTTCTCTTCAGAACCTCCTGAACGTGCGATAACTCAATTTCTAGAAATTCAGGGTCACAAAGGTCATGTGCTCTGTTCTTTAGAGAATTAACCACAGACTGAAGCTGGCGGGGGTGGTTTTTGTTTTTTGTACGTTAAGTTTTACTTTTGTGCAATAAAGTTTAAATAAATAAAGACTCTGCGTAAGTAGGAGTTGAAGCTCAAGTATATGTTTTTATTAATATATTTATCTAAATGTACCTAGGTATCTTGTTGGCACTAATACGAACTCATTACCAAAAGCAATTGAGTGGTTATTTATCTCATTATAATAATTACTGTTACCTGAATTCGCTTGTAACCCACGGTTATACATTATTCAGAGTTATACTTAACAAGACTAATATTAATTTATATTTTTGTGATAATTGTAACGCTTTTGCATTAAATATCTTCTAATCATTTGTTAGTTAAACGGATCTTAGATAAGCTTCTTTTTCATCTGACAATTGGCACAAAATAGAGATATTAAACATTTGCTAATAATCCCATAAAGTAATTTTAAATTCTGACTTATGAATAAAGCAAGGAATTAGAATAAAATAAAGCAATGTAATATACTATTAATTTTATCTATTTTACCTATATTACATAATTAAAAGACTAGACTAGATATTACATAATTAAAAGACTAGACAATATGGCGAAGCTTGTTGCGGATCCCATCATTGATGTGTATGAAACGAAGCCTCATCATCATCATATCAGCCGAAAGACGTCCACTGCTGAACATAGGCCTCCCCAAAGATTGCCACAATGACCGAAGCCTGTTGCTGATTTATTTTGCGTTTGTTGCCCTCTGACGAAGCCTGTGTTGCAGATATGTTTCCGATGTTTAATGGCTAATAAATAATTAAAATATAATAGAAATGGCTGCAATCATGCCTGAGGAGCGGATTCAAAGAAGTGATAAATGTAATAAATACTATCGGGTTTTTGGATTCTGCCGGTGGGTCTCCTATAGTAACTTGAAAAATAAACTTTTATTATATTGCCATATTTCTGTTTCGTAAAGTACGCTCTGGTGTGTATAATACAATAGTGTTAAATAAAATTTTATAGTCACACCTGTAATTTTTTTATACGCGAAATCCCGCGAAAAAAACAGACACGGCGATACTCGCCCGGCTATCAGCTATCACCGCTGGCCGAGTATCGCCGTGTCTCTTTTTTTTACACCGTAGAGCGTATCTTTTGTTCGTGTTTATAGCCGATAGTTAATAGCTCAGTAGCTCACGGTGAGGCCAGTGGCTTAAGATGCCATTTTATGAGGTTGGTATAATTTTCTATTTGGTTGAAAATACAAAGTTAGACTACTCTTTATTTATGTACTCTTGGGGACCCCCGGGGATAAGCGATTGTCTATAAGTGCCATAAACCCTTTTAAGCTAGGTATTTTAAAAGGTTGGCTGGTGTTTGCTTTGACTAATGGTATTTTTTGATTTTGTTTCATAATCAGAGACATTCCTTATCTACATTTTACATATACAATACAAGGTGGTCCAAAAAAAAGAACATTCCCAGTACTGTATAACTATTTGATAATAATTAGAAAGAAAGCTAGAGGGATTGAAAATCGTCGTTATAATGTTAGGAATGTAATTTACAATTCGGTTCGAAGGACCAATTTTCTGTATGGAACAATTTAAAAGGCTGCTCGTACCCTACATAAAAACAACTCGCTAAAACTTCATTAATTGTGTTAGTTTTTAGTAAAACGTCCCACTTTGTCGCTTAACATAAAGACGAGATTTCCTTGTATCTTCATGAATAAACTGACAAAGCGGCTTTATGACGAACGACAAAGTGAGACGTTTTCCTGATTTCACTCACAATTATTTACTTTAACCCCACCAAATCTACTACATATTTTATTCCTCACGACATGTTTTTTTTTATTCGATTGTTTTTGCATTCCATTGTTTTTGTGTCATAGGCGATCAGAAAAAAAAACTTAAGGAAAAAAACCGGGAAGAATTCTCCTACTTTTTCTAGTCAAAATACGATACCGAATGGGCTTTTAAATGGATCACATTAATAATAATTAAATAGTAAAATACGAAATACAAATATTTTTTCTAATTAGCTGACGCTCTATGGAAAACATAATTTTTTTTTGGAGAAAAAAAATTATTCCACCATTTTCCTGATCGGAACACGATACTCAGCATTCGCTTAAACGGAGAACAACCATTAAAATTTCACTATGTATATAAAAAACCTTTGAATACCGCAGCTATGCTATTCGATCTCTTATTCACACATTCGACGCTGCGTTCGTCAACGAGCTCGACGTCGAGACAGCCTTGTCTAAAATCCTAGCTGTTTTATTTGACTATGATCTGTATCGAGGCTGTGAGCGAGATTGTGGGCGAGTTCATCGCTGTTTTTCGTTAGAGAATACGAAGTTTGTACATCAAACGTCAAACTCTCGACGCAGTGTAGTTCCAGCTCACGCCGCATTCGTCGCCGAGCATTAGTGTCGAGTACATTAGTGAATACCATTTTTAGGCTCGACGCTGTCGCAGCGCTTACACAGCGCTGACAGCAAGGCGAATATATCATATATCCTTAGTGAATAACACCGCAGGATTCTAAGAAAATTACACTCACCTGCTTTCCCAAAGACTCAAAGCTCATGTACAAAAAAATCGAAAGTGCAATAACATATCATACGCCCGTCGCCCACACACCGCGAGACAATATCAAACTTTCGATTATTGTGACTAATGACACACTGACAGATATGTCATGTTTATGTTTTGTGTTTGTGATCGCGTGGTGACGGTAACAAGAATAGGTATACCAAACGTCAGTAGAATCGAAAAAAAATCGGCCAAGAGCATGTCGGGCCATGTTCAGTATAGGGTTTCGTAGTTATTCGAAAGCGGCTAGGCCACTTTTCGCGAACTTACAACTGTACGTCAATTAATACTATACACATAATATATTTACAATAAAAAACCGTTGGAACCTAAATGTATCGATGTGAACTTGTGTGAAGCCTAACGCATGTACAATTTATATGCATTATTTCTAGCAAACTTGATGAAATTGTCACCTGCGTTATGAGACAAAATAGTGTCGATCGAAAAGTTGATAGTCCCACCTACCCCTAATGCGATCCATATATTATGCAAATGTAACTGCTGGACATAGAAAAGGCTTATGTCCAGCAGTGGACTGAGAAAGGAGATGTTTTGGAGAGTCGAATGACATAAATACGCTTTTTATTACTAATAATTATATGTAGGTATTTTTAACATTCCTTTAAGTATATTTTTAGGCCCTCTCCGAGCCTTTTCTATGAACAGGCACTCGAAAATTTGGAGCCCCATTTTAAGGGCTTCGCTTTATTGGTTACTCCTTCATATAACCCTATCGGTCGTTGACTTCGTAATCCTTTTAGGTCTACGGGTAAAAGCCTTGCGGCTATCTACAAAAATATAAACCAATAAAAATATAATATATACAAGTGCATGCGATACAGCGAAGAAATTTTACCGGCATCCTCAAAAAAATGGCACAAGATTGGCCATCTTAGATATAAATAAAAAGCGTTTTATTCTTACAGAAAATAAATATTCACGTAGCTAGAAACAAATAATGTTGACAATTTCTAGGGATCACTGTTTTGTTTTTTTCGGCGAAAACCCCTCTGCAGATAAATGACTCCTCCAAAGTGGCCCAGTATTCTCTAGATTTTGCTGTGTCGATCCAATTGGAAAATCTTAGACATAGATTAGGTTAATTAGTTAGTATGAACTCGTATGCGGCGCGAGGCAGGGGGGTTGACGTACCCCAAGTTGTTCAATCTGTATACACCGTGTTTTTATTGATTTCCGTTAAAGGGAAGCTTATTCAGGTCAATAATAATCAATTTCTCTAAGAAACTAGTAAGCATCTTAACTCATACTGTTTTTGAGTTATTAAAAAAATAAGTTTAATGACTGAACAAGTGTATTGCAATCCTTATTAGTTATTACATCCTAGTGCTACTTATTTTAACATGTGCCGTCAGTCACCTGAAATTAACTTTGTGTTATTCTTAAGGTTCTATCACACTTACCATTTCATTTATTATGTATTAAAACGAAAAATTTTTTTTCGAGTTCGACTAAAAGTTATATACCAGGGTGCTTAGACAAGTTGCCAATCGCTAACTCTTAATCGTCAATCGTCAGCGAAAGGCAGCTAACTGTCTTTGTCGCACTAATAGGAAAGAGTGACAGAGAGGGAAACTACGATACGCTACTAAGCGCTAGCGATTGGCAGCTTGGCTAAGTCCTGGTAGATCCAAATAACGTACCAAGCAGCCTGTTAAATTTAACGGAATTTAAAAAACACGGTGTATAGATGCCCTAATCGATGAGCTCAGCCAGTACTCGTGTCGGTAACCATATTGATAAAGTTTGCTTTAATAACATACCTTATTCATAAACGGCTCCTAACTTAGCAAACCGCTAAGTATTGTTTGTCCTTTTCGATCTTATCAACATGTCTCTAAGAGCGAAAGGGACAATACTTAGCGGCTTGATAAGTTGGGAGATATTTATGAATAAGAAAGAAAGGTAAAGACTGACCAGCATAACTTTGCACAAGAAAAATGCGGTAAATTAAAAAAAACGTGTCCTGGCAACAAATTATCTACCAAATTAAATGACAGTGTGACAATGACAGGCTATTTGATAAGGAAAATAGTTGCCATGTAAAGAATATCGAAAACTGCTTGTGGGTAAATCAACTTTTTTCTGTCTGTTATTGCCATGGTTACGGTCGCCTGAGTCACGCTGGTTTTATGCAAAATTATGCTACTTAATTTATGTAAACATGCATACAGTCCGTATTTGTAGATGCCCCATCAAGAATAGGGTTTATTAACATAAGAAAAAGGCATGTTTGTATAGTTTAAGTATCATAACTATACATGAAATCAGCGTGATTCAGGCGACTGTAACCATGGTAATAAGAGACAATAAAAAGTTGATTCACCCACAAGCAATTTTTCGATATTCTTAACATGGCAAAGTTATGCTAGTCAGACTCTATGCAGACGACATGGTACTACTGATCTCATCGGTGGGACTGGTAGGAGGTATAAGATATTTATTGAGAAATGTAAAGCTTCTGCTCTTAAGCATAACTTACGATACAATGTCGCGAAGAGTGAGTTTATGGCTTTTAAAGGCGGGGAGCAAGCCATTACGTCCCACTCTCACCCATTCATCTGAATTGTGAACCGTTGAAAAGGGTATATTATTTTAAATGTCTCAGGCTCAGGCACGTGGTCTCCGATGATCTGTGTGATGACGCAGTTATACAGGATACAAAGTGACTTCGGAGACGTCACCAGTTTTATATTTTTTTATCCCCGCTAACAACTAGTAACTATAGCCCCGGGTCTAAATACAGACAACTTTTTTTTAATTTGGTTGTCTTTTATTTTTATCTTTAGTTGTTTTCTTCGTGGGTATGTACCTACAGGTTGGCCAAAAATTTGTGCATTCTCGTTAAGAGTGGGGCTTTAGGAAGCAGAAGAAACACCTTAGAGGATTTTTCTAGAAATAACTTGTAGATTCAGAAGTAAATAGTAGGTATAAGTAGTTATAGTAGCACCTATTAGGTACCTACATATTTATTTAAAAAGAAAGTCGAGTACTACTACTTAGTTATTTTTTCATGAAATTTTGGTATTATAACAAAATAACTGCAATACGAGAAGTTACTAAAATAGTTAAATAATCACCAAATTTAAAATTTGAAAACAACCAACATCAACCGATTTTTTCAAGATCCTCTCATTTGTGGTTTCCATTCTGATCCTATCATCGGACCACAACGTGGTGCCAACGGGACCATCTCGGGGTTACACTTATACACGTTCGATCACAAAAAAAATTGGTTCACGATTCTCGGAGATATTAGGTAACCTAAGAAACGTCGAAATCAGAAGTCGCACCAAGGTACGAGACGTAGGAGATACCGTTACTAAACTCAAAGGAACTGAAAGAGCTCCTGGGCGTCCGTTGGCTCGTTGGGTCGACGACATTCGTAAGATTGCGGGACACTTCTGGGTTAGACTGGCTCAGGACCGAGATGAGTGGCGTACTAGAAGAGAGGCCTATGCTCAGCAGTGGGCGATAAATGGCTCAAATGATGATGATGATGATTAGGTAACCTACATACATCAAAAAATCAGTCGAATTGAGAACCGCCTCCTTTTTTTTTCAAGTCAGTTAAAAACTATTGTCAAAATTGGGTAGTATTAGCTGCAGATTCTATAAGCAAGTTCAATATGCATATACGTATAATTATTATTATCCACTGCTGGACGGAGGCTTACGTCCAGCAGTATTAACTATGCGTATAGACGCATTAGGAGGTAAATGCCCATAAAAATGCCCATAATCGCCACGCTGGGCAAGCGAATTGGCGATCGCAGTAATAAATTATCCCTTAGTCGACTCTTACGACAACCGCAGGAGGAGTTGGGGTGGTGACAAATTTAATGTATTCTTACTGCCGTCACCACACGGCATATATTATTATAGTGTATATATTATTTATAAAACCTTTTCCCAGGGGTTTTCCTCATGTCTTTGCAGACGGGGTAATAAATTAATATACAACGGTATAAAACGTCTGAATAATGCGACAAGTGATGTTTTACCGCCACGCCTACATGGTTTTACTGGCAAAGGGTCTTCCCCGCACATTTTAATGTTATTAAAGTGATACTTTTATCTACGCACATATTATCATTATTTTAACGACAAATGGGACTTAATCGGGTAAACTTACGTTAAATATTATCTTGCCGTTTCGGGCATGATGTTACGTGAGTTTACACTGTTAGGTCGTGATTGTCATTAAAATATCAGTGATAATGCCTATTTATTTTAATGTACATTATCGGTCTAATGTGTATGATATGACATCATTTTAAACCACCATTTCAAGCGAAAAAAAATCTGACCATTTAAAAACAGAAAAAAATACAGGAAAAAAATGAATTTACTGAGACATAAAAAAATAAATAAAATTGCTACAGGTGTTCAGACAATTTTAAAAACATGCTGCAATATTGCTCTTTCACTTTTTCTTTTGTTGAAGATAGGGTGCCTGAACCAGTTAAAAGTCCGTAATGTCGATTTTTAAGGAAATAAATAAAGAACAGTTTTCGATGATTTTTTTTATTTTCATGCTCAAAATGTTACAATTGTTGAAGATAGGGTGCCTGGACCAGTTAAAAGTCCATAATGTCGATTTTTAATGAAATAAAAAAGAACAGTTTTCGATGATTTTTTTTTAAAGTGATATGGCGACGGCAGAAGAGCGTAAATGTCGCGTCGGCCTAGCTAATACGTGCCAGTCCTTGCTGATCGACGTCTTTTTCTAAGGCGACTAGCGGCGAGCGAATCCATGAGTTGGAGCGGGATGCCGATATGGGTACTCCCTCTCGCACATATGGTTTTCCGCTAAGCCGGTCGCCTTAGACCAATGTCGTGGCAGCGGCATTAAGCGGCATTAACTTTTTGCACCCGGCTTACGAGTGCTTACTCGTTGCGATTCCGCGTAAATTGTTTTGGGGTGACCCTTAAAATACAACAGTCGAATTTCTGTGGTCTATGCAACATCTTATAAGGCTTGTCACTTTTAACCACCTCCAAAATCTAGCAACATGCGCTTGCACCTTCTATCCGCCCGAAAAAAATGTATCAAAGTTATCAATCAAACTCCGGAAGGTTCGTAGAATTGCGTTCTTCCGAGAACGTCGCACCCTGTAACCTTGGCAATAATAGTGGGAAAGGTGAATCGATAGCCAATTCAGCTAACGAGACCTAATAGAGTGGGGGGACCCATTGTCATCCGGTACGGCTACGATATGTATTCCATAACGGACAGCCCACTTAGGACCAGAAATTTTACCTCTCTCGCACTTGTGAATTCGAGTGTGACTGAAAGAAAGCCTGCTTCGAACACGTCGATCCTGGTTCGAGGCAAGCTTTTTGTACCAGGACGATGCGTCTGTCTGACATATATTTTATTACAGAAATATTAACGGTCATATCTTTGTCACTCCAAAGAAGGTATCATTAGAGTGACAGAGATAAATGCTCTAATTTAACGACTTTTTTAACGCATTTTTTTCAAGTTGTTAGTTGTTACTTTTAATAAGTAGTAGTACCATGCATTACAAATGAATTTCTAAGCTCTCGATATTATAATATATCCATACTTGCGGAACTTACATACCTTCGTCTGTACCTACCAGCAGCTTAGTTAAAAGTAATAATTCGTCATCATTTTCAGCCCGTGAACGCCCGCCCTCTACTGAACATAGAGTCAAAGTCAAAGTCAAAGTCAAATAATTCTTTATTCAAATTGGAATAGCAACAAACTCTTTTGAATCGTCTAGGTATTGAAACTACTTCCGGTTCGAACCCTACACCGCTGACCCAAGAAGAACCGGTAAGAAACTTGGCGGGAATTATTTTTTCAATCAATCATGGTACATCTTACAACTAACATGCATTAAAAAAACAAACATAAAATTGATTTTAAATAAATTGAAATAGAATAAGAATAACAAGAAATGTAAAGTCTCTAAAAAGTCAGAACATTTATAAGTAATAATTTATAGAGAAGTAAAGGTTTCTCTCCGAATAGGTATATAATAATAACATTATAATATATAATGCACGTTTGGAGATGTATAAGGTCTCCAAGCGTAAATTATCGTAATTGAATGTCATGACTTTAACAAACTAATAATTAAATTCTAAATTACTCTAGGAAGAGAGCTTCGAGTACACCACTCATTCTGATCTTGGGCTTCGATCAGTCTTAAAGTAAGGCCTGAGTGGCGATGTAAGGATGAAGCGGCACGTCGATCTTCCAAGGGATTTAATCGGACTCAAGTAAAATGTAAGCATTTGCATTAAATAAATACCTCTATTACGCTTCGCCGCATGCCCCGCTCGATTGTTTTTCATAGCTTAAGTGGTGACGGCAGCAACAAAACATTTGTCACTGCCTCAATTCTTCCCGCGGGTGTTGTAAGAGCCGACTAAGTGATTGAAGTGTCACTGATCATTATTTGATAGAAGATTGATGATGGGCAGCAGCGTTATCATAGTGGATACATTAACGTGATCGCCAATCCGCTTGTCCAGTGTGGCTATTATGAGCATTTATCTCCTAATGCCCCTACACGCATTCTTAATAGGAGAGGGTTACCTCCAGCAGTGGACTGAGATAGGCTGATAATGGTGAAGTGAGTGGTGAAATGGAAACACTCTTAAATTGGACGTTCTGCAGAGTGACTTTTCTACCTAGAACAAAATGTCGTATCTTACTACATGAATACCGTGATTTAAGACCTTTTTCAATAATATAGCTAGTTCGGCTTATGACAAGCCCAATGTAGAAAAAGCGTGTGTGGGATTCACTTAATTCTGTCCTAATAACACGTTTGCATTAATATAATTATTTGATTTCGTAATATATTGAAATAAATCCCTAAGAATACGGTCATTCGTTGGATAAGGGATTCATGTGAATTATATGAAGTAATAATGATTGTGAGAAGTGGTTTTTAGTTCAGTATGCCAGCTAACAACCTGTAAACCTTTTGTGCTAGAAATATGTTACACACGCAATGTTTTGTTATACAAATCCATTAACTATTGCAAACTATTATTCATAGATGCATAAATATGTATATTAGTTATGTAAATTGGAAAAATTGAGGTTTTGGACACTTACTAAAATAATTACCCAATTTATTAGCGCTAAATACGTGAGTTACTCTTTTCCTATTTTGTTACCTAGTGGTGTGGACATTTTAATTTTGTAAATTTTTATTATTAATTATTTATAATACAATTAATGTTTTGTAGATTATGAATTTTCCTGATAATGCGAAATAATAGAAAAAAATTGATAATACATTAAAAAATGCTAATAGGATTGAAAACATAATCATAATTTAACTGTCTAAATCTACTCTTAATTAAACAAGTAAATTATTATGACAATATACTAACTTTTTGACAAATGCTCATTTCTGGACATTGAATCCCACCAATTTGTCATGAAATCATAAAATGAAATATGTATTGAATACATAATGTACCCTTATGTAATATAACTTGCCATTAAATAATATATTGTAGATAGAAAATGATTTCATAGCCATGTGTAGGTAAATAGTTGGCATTGTAATCGCAAAGAGAATTCTCATTACCAATTAAAAAAAAACAGAAATGAAAAAAACCTCTACAAAAAAAAGCCCGAGCTACTATCCAAATTAAAATAATGTCCATTTCGCGGACCAAATCCCACCGTAACGCAATCCCCCCATTTTTTCTAATCCCCCTTTTCTAGGGCACGTAAAATGGAATTGCTTTAGACAGTCTGACGGGTCGAAAGGTCCTAAATCTAAATAGTGCTATAAAGATTCAGGTTATACCGGGAACGAATCCGTCCACAAAATAGACAAGACAGAAGATTAACATTTTTCACGCATGCATAAAAAAGTGAATCATTTAGGAATAGGGAAAAATTACTAAATTTAATGATTAAAATTGCAAGAAAACTATTAGTTTCAGTTTTTTTACCTCTAAAAAAATAGCTACTTGTTGTAGGGAACATAGAGGTCCTACTAGTCCTAACGTTTACTGGCCGCTAGACAAAAACTGACTAGTAATGTCTTTGAAGGTTGAAGGATAATTCTATAGAACATATATTGCCAAGAAACTGGAATGTATTCATAATTTAATTTATTTTATTGTTTTTCAATATTAATTATATTATCAGTTAATAAAGTTTTGCATGAACATTTCTGTATACTTTGACTGCGAATCCACATTGTTATAAAAAAATTATGAATGTAGTGTTATTCAGTTATTAAAAATAAGATGTGCCAAAACAGTGTATCAACAATTTTTAAAGTACTTTCCCTTCATATCCTGTAGTCTTCGGACGCCCGGTATATACTAATATATTATCATCGCTTAGTACCCATAACCTTAATTGAATTTAGTGTGAGACTAAGTTAATTTGTGTACCTACCTAAGTTAAAAAATAAATTAAACAAGTATTCATCAGCCTCCGTAGCGTAGTTGGTAGTGATCTTGCCTACGAAGCTGGAGGTTCCGGGTTCGAATCCTGGCGAGGGCATTATTTGTGTATTTATTGATCTCAAATATTTGATCCTTGGTCATAGCTGTCTATGTCTATGTATTTAAGTATCTATATGTATATATCTATTGTACAAATATAGTACCCACATTGCAAGCCTTAATTGAGCTTACCATGGGACTAGGTCGATTTGTATAAGATGTCCAAAGATATTACTTTTTTTTTATTTATTTATTCAGAAATGAAATCTTTTGAAACAAATATACAATCTTCAACCACAAGATTATTCCAGTATATTAAAAAAACTAAACAATCTAAAATACTTACTTAGTTCTTTACAATATTTTACTAAGAAATGTTTAACTTCTGTTTTTTTCTATAATGCCTACGCTGTAACTATCAACCTCGTTTCTTGATTATACCGCTACGATTTCAGTACGTTTCGTAATGTTTTATTTGCATACTTTAGGTTGATTACTAAATATGGCTTTTATCCGAAGCTCTATAAGAAAATGATTTTTAAACGGTTTTTATTAACTTCACCGCGTATCAACTGTCGTTGATGCTTCAAATCTTGTGATCGATTTTTCGACCAATTCTACTGCACCGAAATCAATAAAATTTGGAACTCTTATCAAGTCCCCATGACAATGCAATATTACAATATTTTTATCCTTGTATCCTTAAAGCCTGATGCTGCAGACGTACTGCTTACCTTAACCGAGAGTGTTAGACACGTGAAAATGAAAGTATAGCATGTTTGGCATAATCAAATACTAACAGCCTATAATCTTGACTTCCAACTCCTCACTCCTGATGCTGAAGTACTGCCTACAATAACCGCAAGGATTATTTTTTATCGATATCTTGATTTTAAAGAAGTTCTTTTGATATGAAGTAAAAACATGCGAATTTAATACTAATGTCCAACTCCTCAAATCTGATACTCCAGTGTTACTGCCTGCCACAACCGCTAGGTTTAGCGATATGTAGATTTTGAAGTACTGCTTTAGACATTAGGCAGAAACATACGGATTTAATTATCATCATCATCATCATATCAGCCGAAAGGCGTTTACTGGTGAATATTGGCCACCCACAAAGATTACCACAAGAACCGGCGCTGTGCCACCCGCATCCAGCGACCTTCACCAGGTCATGAGTCCACCTTGTGGGGGGCCTACCCAAGCTGCGCCTTCCGGTACGTGACCGCCACTCGAGAACCTTACCGCCCCAACGGCCGTCGAATCCACGCGCGACAAGCCCCGCCCACATTAGTTTAGCGATATAAAGAGCTGTATCGGTTACTTTGATTCTGCTGGTCTCATTTCTAATCCGATCTCGCAGAGCGACTCTTAGCATAGGCCTCTCCATTGCCCTTTTGGTGACTTGGAGCCTTCTTATGGGGCCCATTGTAAGCGACCGCGGTTTAGTACCGTATGTCATTACTGCAGCCCGTCGGCTGATAGACTCATAGGGTCACGACTGATAGAGTGACAGCGTGAGTGATTCGCGTAGGGCGAGCCGTCGGGCCTGCGGCTCTCCAGCTGATAGAGTGATAGCGTGAGTGGATCGCGTAGGGAGAGCCGTCGGCCTGCGGCCCTCCAGCTGATAGAGTGACAGCGTGAGTGAATTGCGTAGTGCGATCGGACGGCCTACGGCCCTCCAGCTGATAGACTCATAGCCTGAGTGGTTCGCGTAGGGCGGGCCGTCAGGCCTGCGGCCCTCCAGCTGATAGAGTGATGGCGTGAGTGATTCGCGTAGGGTGATCCGTCGGGCCTACGGCCCTCCAGCTGATAGAGTAATAGCGTGAGTGGATCGCGTAGGGAGAGCCGTCGGGCATGCGGCCCTCCAACTGATAGAGTGACAGCGTGAGTGAATCGCGTAGGGCGAGCCGTCGGGCATGCGGCCCTCCAGCTGATAGAGTGACAGCGTGAGTGAATTGCGTAGGGCGAGCCGTCGGGCCTGCGGCCCTCCAGCTGATAGAGTGACAGCGTGAAAGGATCGCGTAGGGAGAGCCGTCGGGCCTGCGGCCCTCCAGCTGATAGAGTGACAACGTAAGTGAATCGCGCAGGGCGAGCTGTCGGGCCTGCGGCCCTCCGGCTAATAGACTCACAGCTTGAGTGGTTAGCGTAGGGCGGGCCGTCGGGCCTGCGGCGCTCCAGCTGATAGAGTGACAGCGTGAGTGATTCGCGTAGAGCGAGCCGTTGGGCCTGCGGCCCTCCAGCTGATAGAGTGACAGAGTGAGTGGGTCGCGTAGGGCGAGCCGTCGGGCCTGCGCCCCTCCAGCTGATAGAGTGACAGCGTGAGTGGTTCGCGTAGGGCGAGCCGTTGGGCCTGCGGCTATCCAGCTGATAGAGTGATAGCGTGAGTGATTCGCGTAGGGCGAGCCCTTGGACGTGCAGTCATCCGGTTGATGAGACAGAAAGTATGAGTATACCCCTCGGGTTCGCGTAGGGCGTGCCGTCGGGCCTGCGGCACTCCGGTTGATAGGCTGACAGCGGGTGCGTCACGAAGGCTATAAAAACTTTTGATATAATATTAGTCGCAATAACGCTCATTTGATATAATTATTGAATCATATAACAACAAATAATATATTTACAAATGATATAATTATTATTTTATATAATAATCAATTGAAATAATGATATTTCATATAACATACTTTTAGTTTAATTCATATTTTGTTTAATTGTCTTATAGTATAACGCTACTTTTCTTAAAACTTGATAATTACCAAGATATTGGCTCCTAAATAAAATTTGGTTTTGATCATAATTACTAACGAATGGGGACTAAATCTGCAGTGAGCGAGCGAAGCGAGCGAACAAAACCTTCCGGGGCAGATCCGACTCGGATAGGTTAGGTTAGAAGAAGGTCTTCGAGGTTATTTTTTTTTTTTGCAACCCAGAAAAGTTTATTATTGTATATCAAATGAGAATTATACCGTATGAAGGTTATACAAAATAAGTGTTATATTAACTATTCATTATACTAAACAATAATAGATATTTTAATATTATACCAAAAGTTTATTATATGCAATGAACGATTATATACTTCAAAAATATATTGATGCTGAAAGCTACGTTTAGCCTCTATGTCAGTGGATTAAGCGTTACCTAATCGGAAACTTTTACCAAACTAAAATAAAAAAGTGGGGCGTTATTATAAAGAAACGTACAAGTTCAGAATATGTAATTGTAGCTTTAATTTTGTAATTAATCATCCATCTGTTCCATCACTTCTACAGAGTTAAATAGCTTTTATCAAGGCCAGAACAAAACTTATTACACTATTCCTGTCTTGATTTCTATGTGTGTTCTTAAATAACTACTGACTTAATCACAATTGCGTACGCCCCACGTGTTTTAGTTAGGTAAAAGTTTCCGATTAGGTAACGCTTAATCCACTGACATAGAGGCTAAACGTAGCTTTCAGCATCCGACTTGGGAAGACTACAGTGATAATAGTTTCACGTCAGTAATCTACAGAAAGTAGCATCTACGGTTACATACAATAAATTTTTATTTTCTAGTTTTTGGTGCAATAAAAACCGTTTAACTTAAAACTTTTTTTACTTATTTTATTCTTCATTGTAATGCCGCGGCCACGACATTGGTCTAAGGCGACCGGCTTAGCGGAAAACCATACATACGTACGAGAGGGAGTACCCATATCGGCATCCCGCTCCAACTCATGGATTCGCTCGCCGCTGGTCGCCTTAGACCAATGTCGTGGCCAGGCCTTTAAACCAAAGTCGTGACCGGGCCTTAATAGTACTTCACGGGTCAACAATAAAATACAATCCGGAATTATTTTTCTTCGCTTTTTCAAAAGCTGTGTCACGTGTCACGTCATTGTGTAAGCTATCCCGGTAGGTATTAGTGACTAACATTTCATTGAACATTTCTCAAAAACAAATTCACAATAAACCCTTTTCTTATTTTATCGCGAACTTTTTCAATGATATTCCTATAATTGTCATATGACATTTGAAAAAAAAACCGGCCAAGAGCATGTCCGGCCATGCTGTAGGGTTCCGTAGTTATTCTAAAACTGTGTGATTAAAATGTGTACCTGTACAAAATTGCAAGCTTCTAGTACTAACATCCACAGAGCTATGCTGCGGACAGACAGACAGACGGACAAGGCGAAACTATAAGGGTTCCTAGTTTACTAAGGAACCCTAAAAATACCCCAATTTACTATTTATTTACCAAAACAAGCGCGCTAAATCCTGAAAGTGGACTAAACTTGTTGACACGGATCAAGTCCCCAGGGCGCAACGCAACGGCCTTACCACGAATTATAGTATTCACCAATAATGATTTCATAAATCGCAATTCATACCACCACATAAAAATCAGCCTATTTCAGTCCACTGCTGGACCTAGCCCTTTCCTATTGACTTCGTGGTAGTACACGATCTGACGATTTTTTATTGTTGCTTTTATCATTGCGTAGCGGTCAAACACGGTTTTTAAAAAATGTCATTATCTCTTTAAAAAATCCGGCAAACTTCATACTTTTTAGAGTTCCGCAGCCAAAATGGCAAAAACGGAACCCATACAGTTTCGCCATGTCAGTCTGTTCGTCTGTCCGTCTGTCCGTCTGTCCGCAGCATAGCTCAGTGGTTAATACTAGAAACCTGCAATTTGGTACAGGTATATAATATTAATCATGCCAACAAAGTGGTACAACAAAAAGTAGAATAACATTTTTTTTTCGTGTACCTCCCCCAACTGGTGAAGTGGGGATGATTTTTTTATTTGATGTAATCCTACAGTGTGGGGTATCATTAAATAGGTCTCTTAAAAATAATAAGGGTCTAAAAAGAAAGTTTTATTCTAAAGTCAATATTTTCGGCAATAATCGCTCCAGAAGAAAAAAAGTAACATTAGAACCGTAGGTCCAAAAAATATGAAACATATTATGAATCACTTGGGCTTATACAGCGTGTTTTTCTTCATATGCTATAACTTTAACGGAAGCTTATTTAGGTCAAATATAACTAATTTCTCTAAGAAACTAGTGTTTTAACTCTAACTGTTATTGAGTTATTAAAAAAATAAGTTTAATCACTGAACATGTGTATTGCAACCTTTATTACATTCTAATGTTACTTATTTTTACATGTGCCGTCAGTTACCTGAGATTAACTTTTATTTTATTCTTAAGGTTCTCTCACACTTACCATTTCATTTATTATGTATGAAAACAAAAAAAAATATTTTTTATCGAATTTTCCAAAAGCCTGTATACCAGACAACTTCTATTAAAGTCCCAAGTAACCTGTCTTATTTATAGCATATCGAAACGAACACCCTGTAGAGTAGGTACTTAAAAAAAACTATTTTGAGCATAATCGGCCCAGCCGTTTTAATTTGAATAGCTACGGAACCCTACACTGAGCATGGCCCGACATGCTCTTGGCCGATATTTTAACTTAAAATTTGGTCAGAAAATTGCTGTAAGAAATTAATTCCCTTTCCTCATGGCCACTTTGTATTGTGGAAACTTCTGGTAAGGCCCCATGTCTAAGGAAACGTTCCACTTGCATAAACGTTACGAGGTTATTTAATATGAAAGCGTTACTGTTATTGCCCGCGATAACGGCTTGTGTTTAGAAGTTTTTCAGTTTTGGGAACGCTAACCTCAGAGTTGCCAGTGGGTCGTGATATTGTTTTATTGTTGCTTATGAAAATAATGTGCGAATGGGAATGGAATTCATACGATCAAAAAGTTATTGTTGTAGCGGAGGAAAGAAAAATAAATAAAACCGGCCAAGAGCATGTCGGACATGCTCAATAACTGAGCAATAATAACAATAATTAGGTAACTGTGGAACCCTAGATTATTTTGGTTTCCACATTTATAAAAAATGGCTGGGCCAATTATGTTCGAAATAGTATTCTTCTATTTAAAGCCTTCATGACTGGGGGTCAAAAGTTAGAGGAGAGATGGGGGACACTTTTTTTTAATACTTGAGCGAATCTCTCAGAAAATATTAACTAAAAGAAGAAACTGTTTTTAGCCACCAGTATTATTTTTTAATACCTACTGATGGATTACCTACCCAAAGATGGTTTTATACGGACAAGTATAATAAAATTAATAAATTTATTAATAATTAGGAGTGGAATATACCAAATACTTGAGTGTACCCATTATAATTTTCATCACACTTGCTGTCTCAGCGCGCCATTGCTTGCATGCATAGCGGGAGTAATATAAAAGTTAAATTCCCTAGTAAGTAATAGAACTGACAGTTCTATTACTTCCTAGGGAATTTAACTTACTGACAGTACGTCATTGAATAAATTTTGTCTTATAACTTATTTTTTTGTCGGCAAGTGTGATGAAAAACATTGTAGGCATCGCAGTCGGTAAGTGGAATACTAACTCGAATCATTAAAAGCCCTCCGCCTACGGCGTCGGGCTTCTAACATTCTCGTTATTGATTCCGTACTCACCTCCCTTGATGCACAATGTACACGATTCGGTAAGCAAAACAAAAATTGCTTGGGTAATGAACTTTTGTACTTCAAATATTAACAATAACCTTATTTATGCACTTTGTGTCGGTATCGGTCTAAGTATTAACTTATAATATAATATGTAAACATAAATTATAATTTGTCCAAAGTTTTCCCACTAATATTCGTTACCACCTCCAATTCCTCTTACCCTGGTACTCGCTATCGAATATTAAACAATCCTTCCGCATTGGGGCTTTGACCTCTGGATCCTCCCTCACCTGTGGAGCTACGCGTCCGTATGGGCCCTCCCCTATCGCCGAGAGGGCTGTATATTCCCCTCGCTCTGGGAACGCCGTTGCAATTTATCTCTTCACGATTTATGCGAGCCTGGTACTCGAGGTCGAAGTGCGGAGAGATTTTTCCGCGAAAGTGGGTTTTTTCCTGAAAATACCATTTCGCCGACGACCGAACGGACCCTCACAAATGAACACTTCGGTTCTGGATCAAAGGGATTGCTCAGAGTGTTAACATGACATCTTTCGGTCGGTTATCCTGAATACCCTTTTCATTTGCGTGTTTCCATTGTCCAGTTTGTGTTGCGTTTGAAAGGTTGTATTTTCAGAGGGTGTGGCCGCTTTGAGCTTTGATATGATTGCATATTTTGATATGATGGCTACTCGTACTGACTGCACTTTATCTTATAGGGCTAACTAATTACACAAGAAATGAAAATTAACTTAATAATGACCAAAATAACGATTTCAGAAAATGGCATTTTGCTGAAAATTAAAGAAAATGCAACATGCTGAAACCACCAATTCTTGTAACAAAAAACGGCCATCTGTATGTCGTGCCACTCTCAATGTAGGGTTCCGTAGTTATTCAAAAACGGCTGGGCGGATTATATTCGAAATAATTTTATTTAAAAAATATTTTATAAAACCCTCATACACGATTTTTTCCATATTTCTGGACCCACGAATCAAAAATTAGGGGGTGAGACACATTTCATTTAATTTCTGGAGCGATATTTTCCGAAAATATCACAGTTATTAAAAAAAACAGACTTAGAGTCTAAGAAAAAAAATAATATTAATGATGCCAAAAAAAATTTTTTTCTAGTTTTTATTGTACCACTTACAATAAAAACTAGATTTTTTTTTTCGGGTACCTCCCCAATCTCCAACTTGTGAAGTGGGGATGTTTTTTTATTTGCTGTAATCCTACAGTGTGGGGTATCATTGAATAGGTTTTTGAAAAATAACAAGAGCCTTAAAAGAAAGTTTTTTTCTAAAGTCAATATTTTCGGATATAATCGCCCCAGAAGAAAAAAAAAATGTGCCCCTCCCCCTCGAACTTTTGATCCGTAGGCTTAAAAAATATGAAAAAAATCATGAATAGTGGGCTTATAGAATACTTTAAAATAAAACTATTTCGAACATAATCGGCCTAGCTGTTTTTTAATAACTACGGATCATACACTGAGCATGGCCCGACATGCTCTTGGCCGGTTTTTTTAAAACTAGTTCCTTCTTAGTAGCCAGGGCAAAAAAATAAAAAAATAAAAACGCTGCATTAAAGTCTTAACACACGAAATGTATGAGATCGCAGTGCAATGTAACTTTTATATTTAATCTGTGGTGCAGTACAATAAAAATAATACATGTTGTTACAAATTATTGCTGTATTGATGTTTATAAATAACACGTTCTCATTGGTTAATTTTAAAGGCAGCTGAAGTTACATTAACTTAGTGTGGCTGAACGCCATGATCCCGTACCAAACAAACAAAAAAATTTACAAGCTGTCCGTGAAAAGTCTCTGAAATATTTCTCCAAACATCGTATCTTACTATGAAATCCGTGTTAAGATACGACCTACCTACCGATCCCTATATGGCCCGACAAGCTCTTGACCGGTTATTTATTTTTAATTTGCTTTAATCCTATAGTGTGGGGTATCGCTATATATAGAGAATGGCCCGACATGCTCTTGGCCGGTTTTTTCAGAAATAGATTCACTTAACAAATATAATAAAGCCCTACCAAGACGAACATAAAACGCTTACCATAACTTCTAAGAATTATTATGAATGTAATTTCATAAATATGCGAAAACATCTCCGATCAGCGACCCTACAAGAAAACGGCGAGAGTCGTAATCAATTACATCACTCAACATCATTCATCTTCATCTCAAATCGCTTAGGTAACGCATCTTTCCGTTTTCGAGGTCATTGACCACTTCAATAAATTTACAAAACCTAAAACAATTTATTTAGTGCTGCGTATCTGAAAGATAAAAACGGGATCATATTTTATCATAGAAAAATACCTAATTAATGAAATAAAACTATGAAAACGGATAAACTCGCGTATATTAACTAATTTTAACTTCATTCCGACGTTTCGAACACTTTACATGGGTTCGTGGTCTGCGGATGACTCACATGACCACGAATATCCGTTTTCATAGTTTTATTTCATGTGTAATACTCGCGGTAACCGAAGAAAATATTACCTAATTAATCTTTTATTATTTGGGGTGTAGGGGTAGTCGGTAGTAGTAGTTTTTTTTTATTTTGCTGTAATCCTGTAGTGTGAATAGGTCTTTTGAAAATACTAAGAGTCCCAAAGTGACAAAACAAAGTTTTTCTTTGAAAGCAGTGTCTTCGAAGACAAACGCTCCAGAATAAAAAATAATTATCTGACCTCGCCGTCCGGTAATCACAATGTCGTTCGGCTTAAAATGTTTAATTTCGCTACAAT
This sequence comes from Thaumatotibia leucotreta, assembly GCA_025490895.1. NCBI lineage: Eukaryota > Metazoa > Arthropoda > Insecta > Lepidoptera > Tortricidae > Thaumatotibia > Thaumatotibia leucotreta. Next base: position 14,838 of record JALPQI010005312.1, on the reverse strand, counting down.
TATTGTGTTTTTGTTACAATTGAAGGGTCCACTTAACAAAAATGTCCAATGTTTAAAAAAATCAGGGCAAATTCACACCTTACTCTGTTAAAAGTAAGGTGATTCTTCCTTCTGTAATTTGAATTGACTAGACATGTTCTTTCCGTGGAGCCTACAATTGTAATTGAGTCGGTTAACTTCAAAGTCAGATAAATCCACTCTTACCACTTAAGGTGGATGTCCCTGTGAGATTTTCATACAAATTTGTCGACATTAACTCTGTTAATTAGTAGACTTTTTGTAATTTTGAACCTTGATAGTAAGTTGTACGTATCCCGTAGATGGCGCGTATGTAAAAAAAAGTCCAAAAAGTGGTATAGTATTTCTGAATTATCAATTTGAAAATTGATACAATTTCGTTCTTTGCCTTTGTATATGTGCGTGAATAATACTATCCATGAAAACTGACATGGAGGCAGATGACAAGGTAAGCTTAACCATATCCATCACAGATGTCACTTTAAAACTGCTAGTTAAATGACCTCACTAATTAGTAATATATTCGGTCAATAGATGGATTATTAAAAGTAAGCGTAATTCATAAAATAGGTATGTTGTTATTGTTTTTATTTTATCAAATACAATATCCGGTAAAATTTTATCCCTCGATTCGCCAGGTCGGATCTCAAAATACAATATATCGGTCAGTATTTTTTATGAATTACAGCCAGTAGGTAGTTAGGTAGCTACTTTTGTATCTAACTATGATGCTCACTTTAATTCTCATTTAGCGTAACTTGTACAACAGTTTGGAAGAAAGGAGCACATTAATATGATAGGTACTAATTAATATCTGAGAGGTAATAAATAAAATAAGTGGCTATAAATTAATAATAATAATAAACAAATAAATATATCGGGACATCTTAAGCTTAAATTAAGGCTTGTGTTGTGGGTAATAAGAAATAAGCGATGATACATATTATCATGTAACTACATACAGATACTTAAACACATAGATAGCCACGATCAAGGAACAAATATTTGTGATAAAAAAAATACACTAAATAATGCTTTCACTGGGATTCGAACCCGGAACCTCCAGCTTCATAGATAGGGTCACAACTAACTCGGCTACCGAGGCTGACGACTTTAATTTAAATGGACGCGTAAAATACTTTTTGGTAAGTGGTCATAAAATATTTTGTTCATTTGTCACAGCAAAGTCAATGTCATCTATGAGTCAACATTTTGCAATTTTGTTCCACAAGTCAAGGCAAAAGTGTTTGTTTCGATAAAATCGATATCATAAACATGCCCACAACGATGGGCAGAACGAATAAAAATGAGTACCGAAAACACCGTTGTTCTGGGGGGAAAAGAAAAAGCGTCGAGTAGAAGCGGGGTTACTCCTTCACCATGGCACCACATAGTAAGTATCTCGCCGTAGCGAAAATTTAAAATTTGAAGCGTAATAGTTAAAACACCTATTTAATAAGTACAACTAGCCTAACGGAATATCCGAGCCGCTTTTAAAGTAGTTAGAACATTTTTTCTTCTATATTTATGACTCTCTCACATTTTACATTTGCCAGCTAATCTTTGTCGAATTCAAATGATTCTGTAGTAGATATACATATTATTACCTTTATTCTATTGCCAATTGCGACACGAACTTTGTCAGTTATTATTAATTTCAATAAAAAGAAACAGATAGGGAGGTATAATAAATTAAATTCACCAATGTGACTATTTCAGGAGGATAGCAGCTTGGCGGGATATTAAGACCGACCAAACTCACGAGCCTGAAACATCAGATTCCACCAATCAAACCCCAATTATTTGTGCAACTAATGCTCAGTGAGTGTTTACTACTTTTAGAGTTGTATAATTCATTATGGAATTCATATCATATGAACCTAATGTCGTCGTATTAGAGACTAACTGTAGCTTAAATAACTATGTCTAGGTACACATATATTGCAGGACAGCGAAAGTATTCAGTATGTTATAGGTGTGTAACTTGTCAATCTATAATATGTAATAGATAACAATACCCATATACTTTTCACTTGACATATTCCAACAGTCTTTACTGTCATTAGACTTACAAAGCAATACTAAAGTTTTAGCTAAACCACTAATTGGAGTTCGAGGCCAAAGAATCTACGAAAATATTGCCACAACAATGAAATGTTCATACAATAGTAAATCCTTATTTTCTAAAAACAGACGTTGAGATATCTTATTTATTGTTAATTTTAATTCTTTAATTTATAGAAACAATATTATTTACTTATTTTCACGTAAATATAAGATATTTTAATAAAAACGGAATTATCCGCAATTATTAGTAACAAAGTTGGTATTGCGCTGGTATCACCTTATGTGTTAATAACATTTGGTACAGCAATTTAACTACACATAAATTAAAACCCTATTTCTGCATACGTTTAGAAAATTGCAGAATAATACATTGTAGCGTGCTTTATGTTCACATTTCGTATTCGTAAAATTCCTTTGACCTACAAATTTCTTTGGCAGTGCTATAGTTCTCCATTTAAATTATCATAGAGATCTAACGTTTTGTTTTCTTCTGTAGGTTGTTAACAAGGTGACCCACTTGGTTCAGCCATGTTTAGCTTCGCTATACACCCCATCATCAAAAAATTTAATTCCAAATGAAATATACTGGGTGAAATCTTATAAATACTGTCTTAATAAATATGACACGCTGTCGTTTGTGTTCACTGGTAATTTTAAATTATTTACAAGAAAATGTTGTCATATCAATGTTAGTTAAGAGAAAAGAAAAGTTTTTAGGTATTTACGTGTTTTTAAGAAAATCCTAGTTGGGACTACCATATTAAACAGAAACGCGTAAAAACATTACAGAGGTAAATAATAACTTGGTTCAGCCATGTTTAGCTTCGCTATACACCCCATCATCAAAAAATTAAATTTCAAATGAAATATACTGGGTGAAATGTTATACGAGTATGTACTGTCTTAATCAATATGGCACGCTATCGTTTGTGTTCACTGGTAATTTTAAGTTCTTTACAAGAAAATGTTGTCATATCAATGTTAGTTAAGAGAAAAGAAAAGTTTTTAGGTATTTACGTGTTTTTAAGAAAATCCTAGTTGTGACAGCCACATTAAACAGAAACGCGTAAAACACTACAGTGGTATATAATGTTTTTATTAGGAATTATTTTAAATAAATTAATTAAATAACAAAAAGGTTGAGGAAACCTGAAAACTTTACTTGACAATGACATAAGAGACTTTGACAGATTTGACAATAACGCATCTGTCGTAGTTTCGTTGGCCTCGAACTCCAATTACTGGTATACGTATGTAATATTTTCAAATAATTTCATTCAAACTGTCCACTCAAAGACATTACCTTTTCAAATCAACCAATCACCATGTGAGACGGCGCTGCGCGCTGCATACTGTCGGCAACCTCTCAAAATGAGCGTCTCAGACCGAGCAGAGTCACAGTTAAAATTATCGTGTTATTGTGTACCTATGAATAATTAGTATATTTTAATTTCTCGCAATTAAAATAAAAAGTAAAGTAGCTCTGGTTTAGAAACCATATTACTGGAACAATTTGAAAACAAACGATGAAAAAAAAACTCGCGGTAATATTATGGCTTGTTTTAGGCTGTTATCAAACAATATATTTATTATACTAATATCATGGGGCATTCCTCCACAAGTCGACCTACCTAGCGTCAAGTCCCCGCCTCCTATATTATTGTGATATGAGCTAGCTTTATTGACTGCGTAACTTACTTTTCCTAACTAGTGCGGAGAAGTAAACTTTGCGCACGCTTCTCGTACGTTAATTTCTCTTTTTAAGGCACTTGTTATGAGAAAAGTCGTTCGATACACGTGTAAAAACTTCTTTTTAACTCGGGTGATTGACTTTCATCCTCGTGGAAAAAAATTTTTTTTTTGCACTTGCTTCGAAATGCAACTACTACTACTACTACTATTCTTTCCCTCTTGCTCGCACCAGTCGCGCCAATATGCGTGTGCGACAAGGATGACTGGAAAATAACTTGTACAAACATTAAGTTTAATCACGTTTCTGTAATATTATTATGAAGGCTATTCTTCTGTTTCTACCTATCGTTATCCCGGCTTTTGCCAGGGTCCGTACCTACCTTTCCTCCTCTTTGCGCGATCCTGGGCATCTTCATACTTCACTGTCTGTCCATCTGTCTGTCTATCACCAATATGTATCTAATGGATAATTAGTTGAAATTTTCTCAGATGATGTACAATCAGCAGCAGATATTGCTAAGCGGGCAGAGTTTTCAAAATAAACTATGCACGACTATTAGAGTGTGTTAAGATCATTGTGAACACCCTACTCGTTAAGCAATATCTGCTGCTGATTGTACCTACCTAAAATATTGCCGATATAACAAGAAACACTAAAAATAATTAACAATAAACTCAATCAAGGCTTGTGTGAGAACTAAACTACAAAATATGTAATATATAGAATAGATACATACAAATACTTAAATACATATTGAATAGTTGGAGTCCTAATTTTATTAATCTGTACATTACGTAGGTATGAACATGGCATTTTGATTTTAGATTAGGCAATCTCTTATGGACCTATAATGATAATCTATCAGGTTTTATACTTGCAGACTATTTTATTCAAATAATTTTAAGTTTTATAGTCTACCTAAAACCTTCTCTTCTTAAATCACTCTATCTATATCTATAGAAATCCGTTGCGTAGGTGTAAAGATTGAAGCATACAATAGGGATATAGGGACAAGAGAATGCGACTTTGTTTTATATTATGTAGTGATTTGGAAGATTATAACCCCTTTATTCATAACCGTCTCCTAATTTAGCAAACTGTTTGTGGGGTTCCGTTGCCAAAATTGCAAAAAACGAAAACCTTATATTCGTCAAGTCATGTCCGTCTCTGTCCGTGTCTGTCTGTCACATCCAATTTACTCGGAAACAATAAATGGAATACTCGGAAGTAATGATATTTGGTGAGGATTGTGTTGTATGAACCGCCAATGATATATAAGTAAAGATACGTTACACTCTAACAAAATGAGCGAAATAAATACTTCACACCATACTTCTACAATTTATTGATAGTTGACACTTTTCTTCCTACAATTTATTGATAGTTGACAAACACTTATCTTCATAATTTATAATGCGTAAAAGAGATGGTAAAATACATATACTCGTATTTAATAAACGAAAAAGAGACAAGATGTATCTCTTATAGTTTTTGAGATAGGTTGTTTTAACTGTATTTTTTATGATAAATTGATAGTGGTACGGAGTCCGACTCGCACTTGGTGCGTTTTTTAATTCATAATACATACATAATTATTATATACGTATAAAAATCAACTACAGGAAACAACGTATCACTTCCTAGTAAGTTTGTGTGTCTGTTGGTCCATACGGAAGAAAACGTTGATTTAAACTGAATACCTAAATTCTCAAATTTGAAGTCTTCATGACCTAAAAACTAAATAAACCTCCACGTTAATGAAATCAGAAGATCTGTTTGTCTGTTCGTCTCTGTGCCTGTTCATAGCCTGGCTGAAAGTTATAGTTTGCCTGTCGATTTGCCTGCCCACCTGTTTTTCTTTGTTTGAATGCATGATTTTTGTACATGTGACCGTTTCAATTCGTAACAGATCCCTGTAAAATACACTGAGCAAATTTGATAGTCACCTACTTACCTATGTGTAAACATAATTATTGATAGGCAAGGTTTTGTATATTTATTTTAAAATGTACTTTCTGCAAATAGGTAGGTAGTTAAAATATTTTTTGTGCTGTCCACATGGCGTGTTAAGAAATTAAAACTTGTTTGAACCCATTGAACTTAAAGATCTAGAGTATTTCCGCTGGGAAACAATTCTTATTATAATAAGCGAACTCTGATTCAGAAAATATTACTTTGCATCCGTCTGAATTTCACAACTGATTCTTGTAAAATGGTATGTAATGAGTATAAGTTGAGTGGCCGTGTGGTGACGGCAATAGAAATACATTTGTTACCACCCCAACTCTTCCCTTGGGTGCCCTAATAGTCAAATAAGGGATTCGAAGTGTCACTGACCATTATTTATTGAATATTGGATGATGGGCAACAGCTTGCCCTGCGTAGCGATTATGGGTATTTAATTTACTTCCTAATGCGTCCGTATGCTTAGGTACCTAATACGAGAGGCCTTTGTCCAGCAGTGGACTAATTATAGACTGATGATGTGATCTGAGTTTAAGTTACCGTACGAGCCCAACACTTGCCCCATTCTTGATGGTGGATGTGATAAATAAAATCACTGATCTATGGTTATGATATAATTTACTGTAAACTAACGCATGAAGAGTATCAGCTACGGACGTATAAACGTTAACGAATAAAGTAATTAAAATAAGTGTATTAAGTCAGCGTGATCGTGGGTACAGCAATTATATTTAATGCTGTCGGGGGATGTGCAGTGCTTGCAATGTACAGTTACTATAACTTTTCTTATGACATACATAAAGAATTACCACATGACTTGATGCCCACCTGACGGTGTGTTTATTTTGTAAAGTTTCAAAATCATTGTTTGTATGTCTGTCTGTCTCTCTGTCTGTTTAGGGCTCCCTCTACATGGCATTTTTTTTCGAAACGCTTATGTTATAAGAGACTTGGCATAATCAATTTTTGTAAACAATATTTAGAATATTACTTTGCCAGAAACTATTTTGGCATATTATTATTTAGGTCATGTGTTATTTCGCAGAAATTGGATGTCCATATTTTTGGCTTAGGTACATAATTATACACGGTGTTACGCGAGCACTGCCAAAGGTTTTAACTATGCATTCTAGACATCAAAATAAACACAAAATATTATGAGACCTTATGTCAATTCCACCAAAAAAATTTTTTTTTTCTTTTTTTTAGGCCGATTTGAATACTTTTTAACATTTCCAGTACTTTTTATCACAACAACAATTTGTTTAAATTATTTATTTCAATTGTTTTTTTAGGTACAGGTTATTTCGTCAAGTCTATTCGTATTTTTTGATTGTCAGGCAAAAGGTGTGGTAATATTAGAACACATTGTGGTAGCATTGTAATTCAAAAGAAGTTAAATGACGAGTTACGTCGAAAAACTTATTTCGAAAAAAGGTTGATTATCTCTGAAACCAAGCCGAATCCAGGAAATTTTATATAACATTAAAGACTCTAAATATGGTCAGGAATCCAGCATTAAAATCTTTCGGAATGCTGACGTAACACCGTGTATACAACTCTCCGAAACGTACTTCACATACATATATTTTACGTTAGGCAGAAATGCATTATCTATTATGGTAGATTGGGTTTGGTACATATACTTATTATAACGATATGTAATAAGACAATGTTAAGAAAAAGATGAGGTGATTGGTTGGTTAGGTTAGAACAACGATCTTGACTACCGTTCATTATTGCTGTGGCAAACTGGGTAAGGTTAGACTAGAACAATTGCGATCTCATTAGGAACTCACTGCTACGACAAAGTGGGTTAGGTTAGAACTGCCATCTCATTATTAAGTCACTGCTATATCAAAGTACGTTAGGTTACGTTAGAACTGGGTAGGACAAAGTGGGTTAGGTTAGGTTAGAACTGCCATCTCATTAGTAAGTCACTACTATATCAAAGTACGTTAGGTTAGGTTAGAACTGCCATCTCATTAGTAAGTCACTACTGTATCAAAGTACGTTAGGTTAGGTTAGAACTGGGTAGGACAAAGTGGGTTAGGTAAGGCATCGGTCTCACCGCGAGCTACTAAGCTATGAACTATCGGCTACAAACACGAACAAAAGATACGCACTCCCGTGTAAATATAAAATATTTTAAAATAAAAATAAAACCGCCTTCAAAAATTCGCCCAAACTAAAAAGTCAAAAATAATTTTAGTTCCTACTTCTTACGATTTCCTACACAAACCTTTAAACCTTTTACCTTATTCATTGAAATAAAATATTATGGCTAGGTACGCTACAGATTTCTTAGAAGTCGGTGCCAAGCCAATTTTTTGCTTTTTAGTAGTGTAAAATCGTTATTTAGTATGCTCTAAATACTTATAATTAGAATGTACTGCACTGTAATAGGCCAGAAAACCTGAACTGGATACCTTAAATATTCAAAGAATTATCCCATTATGAAGGAGATATACATTGTATCATCAGCAAGTATGAATAATTTCAAAGATTATAGGTAACAGCCTTAGCATGCCTATATTATTTAAAGAATCACTTACCGCTAACCAACATGTCTTAACTACTAAGCAAACACTTAAATAGATCTCGAAAATGTATGACAGTTGTTATATTCAAAGAATTATCCCATTATCAAGGAGATATACATTGTATCATCAGCAAGTATGAATAATTTCAAAGATTATAGGTCAGTAGACAGCCTTAGCATGCCTATATTATTTAAAGAATCACTTACCGCTAACCAACATGTCATAACTACTAAGCAAACACTTAAATAGATATATTCAAAGAATTATCCTCCAACTCCTAATAGTTAAGGAGTTATACCTTTCGTCATCAGCTCACCAACATGAGACTATGACCACCTAAATGCAAATACTCAAATAGCTTCCAAAATACATGAACTGTGTTATATTTAAAGAATTATCCCCCAACTCCTAATTTCTAAGGAGTTGTACCTTTCATCATCAGCTCACCGACATGAAAGGATGACCACCTAAACGCAAATACTCGAATAGCTTCCAAAATACATGAAATATGTTATATTTAAGGAATTGTCTCCCAACTCCTAATCTCTAAGGAGTTGTACCTTTCATCATCAGCTCACCAACATGAAAGGATGACCACCTAAAGGCAAATACTCAAATAGCTTCCAAAATACACGAAATATGTTATACTTAAAGAATTATCCCCCAACTCCTAATTGCTAAGGAGTTGTACCTTCCATCATCAGATCACCAACGTAAAAGTTCATGACTAGACGCAAATATTTGAATAGTCTTCGAAAATAAATGAAAAATGTCATGTGTGCCTACAACATTTGAAGAGTTCCCTCGATTTCTCCAGGATCCCATCACCAGATCTGGATTCGGTGACAATGCGACCAACTAGAAGGTATACCCATTCAAACGAAAAAAGAATTTTTCAAATCGGTCCACGCGTCTTTGAGTAATCGGGGAACATACATTAAAAAAAAAAAGATTTCGACGAATTGTAAACCTCCTCCTTTTTGAAGTCGGTTAAAAAGAGAGTGTATCTTTTATTTACACGGGAGTGCGTATCTTTTGTTCGTGTTTTTTAACCGATAGCTCGCGGTGAGACCAGTGCCTTAGGTTAGAACTGCCACCTTATTAGTAAGTCACTACTATAAGTACTATATCAATTAATGATGTGCAAATTGCGGAAACTTTCAAAAGTGTAGGAAAATTTCCATCGAAACTTTCGAGAACATTTCAAAACCTGGAAATTTAAAAAATATTTTTAAACAGCTAATAACAAGGACGCGTTTCATGGAAATTAATATTTTCAACTATCAAATACATGATATAATGTACAATCAAAAATTGTATGTCTTTCAATAAAGAACATGTTCGATAAATTTCTTGAATTTCCGAAATTTTCATAGTAAATTTCTATGGAAATTTATATGTACAGTTATTAAAGGAGTATTACGAGAACTAGAAAGTATCTATGTTATAAATTATAAAACCAAAAATAAACACCAACAGACTTGAACGTCAACAAAAACATTGTGGACACCACTTCCTTACCTACTTCTTAAATTAAACGAACAAAAGCTATGTGGAGGATTTAGGTTTAAGACTCTAGCGAGCTAGTACGTAATCGAATTTTCACAATTAATATTCTACCAGCAATTTTTCCTAGTTTTGTTTCTGGAAAAAAGGTATTCCACCATGTCGCTAGCTCCATTTTCTCAGCAGATTCGTATAAAAATTACTTAGACCAAATCCCACAGTTGTGTTTATAATTTGTCACTGTATCACTGCTTCGGTAATCTTGTTTTAGGGTTCCGTAGTAAACTAGGAACCCTTATAGTTTCTCCATGTCCGTCTGTCCATGGTCCACCTGTCTGTCCGCAGCATAGGCTCATTGGCTGTTAGTACTAGATATTTGAATATTGGTACAGGTTTGCCTCGTAATCATGCCGACAAAGTGGTACAATAAAATATTTAACAAAATCAGGTACCTCCCCTACACGTAAAGTGGGAATGATTTTTAAGGTTCCGTAGCCAAAATGGCAAAAACGGAACCCTTATAGATTCGTCATGTCCGTCTGTCCGTCTGTCCGTCTGTCCGTCTGTCACAGCCGATTTACTCGGAAACTATAAATGCTACAGTAACGAAATTTGGTGAGAATATGTGTTGTATGAACCGCTACAGGATTGTGATACTAAATTGTAAAAAAAAACCATTGGGGTGGGGGCCCACACAAAAAAAATTCTATCCCACAGTTACATGTATGCATGTAACTGTGGGATAGAATTTTTTTTGTTACATGTATGCATGTAACTGTGGGATATAATTTTTTTTGTTACATGTATGCATGTAACTGTGGGATAGAATTTTTTTTGTGTGGGGTATTAATAGAAAGATCTTTGAAAATGATATGAAGGTTTATACATCACATTTTTATTTAAGCAAATCGTTTTCGAGATATCAGCTCTCAAAGTCTGAAAAATGTGTCCCCCCCCCCCTCTATTTTTTAAACTACGCGATATAAAATTCTGAAAAAAATATATGTTATGCACATTAATAAACTCTATCAACGATTTTTGGTTTGATTAAATTATCTCCTATAGTTTTTGAGGTCGGTTGATTTAACTGTATTTTTTTAATAATGAATTGATAATGGTACGGAACCCTTTGCGCGCGAGTCCGACTCGCACTTGTCCGGTTTTTTTTTTATTTTACTGTGTTCCTATAGTCGTTGAATAGGTCTTTCAGAAAGAATAAGGGTCTCAAGCGAAAGTATTTTTCTAAAGTCAATATTTTCGCAAATATCCTCTCCGGATCCGAAACAAAAAAAATCGTGAATTGTCAAATATGGAAAACATCATGAATATTGAGGTTAAAGAATACTTTAAAATAGAACTATTTCGAACATAATGTTTTTGAATAACTACGGAACCCTACACAGAGCATGGCCCCACATACTCTTGGCCGGTTTTTTCTCTTCACAAATTGAACCTCTATTCGCAGTGTAATTGAATATTATTATAGTACGAGTATAAGCAGTTTATTAATCTATTTTTACTACAAAAATAATGTAAAGATTTATGGAAATGAAATTTTCCGCGAAATATTTCGGAATAATTTCCGCGGAAATTATTGAAATTTATGAATTTTATCAAGTCTTGGCCAAACCTATAAAAACCGGTTGTTATCAAAACCGGTGTTGTATAGTATGACTGTACTCGTTACTCACTCTAATATTTCTGTGCGTGGATAGGATTTCATTTTCGTAAATTTCCATTGTTTCAAGGTCTGGAGAATGTTTCGGAAATTTTCACGAAAATTTCACTTGAGAACATTTCGCAACATAGGAAAGTTTCCATAGGCACATCATTAATATCAATGTAAGTACGTTAGGTTAGGTTACAATTGCGACCTTATCAGCAATTGACTGTTATGACAAAGTGGTTTAGGTTAGGATACAACTGCGACCTCAGCAAGTCAGCAGTAATTCACTGCTATGGCAAAGTGGCTTCGGTTAGGTTAGGTTAGAATTGCGACCTTGTTAGATTAAATTATGCTCAATTAGTAAGTCTACAGTAGAGTAAATTGTATTTCCATTTCAACAATTATAAAGAAAAAGAAATGTATTTTCCTTTACTGTCATGGCAAAAAAACTCGACAAGAAAACGTTATGCATATCTTGCACGGGAAAGAGAGGGCTGGGAGATACTCCAACGACAAGTGAATAACTCTGTGATGATGATGATGAAGGTGACCGTCTGTTCATTATAAGAAAAAGATTTGGGAGTTCAACCCACAGTCCCTTATATTCCAGTATGTGTGTCTATTTGTCCGTCCGTGGCTAAGCTCGGCGATCGTTAAGGTGCATGCAGGCCAAAAGAGCATTCGCTGTTCTAACCCCCAACTCTACGAAATTCGATCGTTACACGAAACGAGATTCGTTGATTTCGTAGAGTGGGGGATAGAACAGCGAATGCTCTTTTGGTCTGCATGCACCTTTAGTATCAACTAGAAAGCTTAAATGTGGCATGTACATGTATATTTTTATACCACCGACAGAACGATGAAAAAAATTAAATTTTACGGTAAGTATCTATAGAGGACACGTAAAATGATGATGTTTTATTTGCACTTTCACCTTATGGTATGTGGTGTCTTTAGGTATGTGACCTTGTCATCAAAAGCGGTTGTTTATGCAATATAGAAATAGATAAAAATCTCTTGAAAACTCCAAATAATTGTGCCAGGGAGACACTAAACTTATTGTTAGAATAATATTTAACATATATTATTGTGAAAACACAAATCAAATTATTTATTAACTAAATATTTTGATTTGTACTTTTTATTTTTCTCCAGTAGTCACACTACTTAATACTATATAAATTATAAATATTAAATGTCATATACCAAAGAGGGCACTCGGAGTTGATTTGACATCGATAAATGTTATGTTGGCTTTTTAGTATTATCTTGGTATGCAGTTGGGTTCCGTGTCATAAGATAGGCCTGATGATGAAATTGGACGAAGTTCGAGGGAACTCGGAGTAGGTTTGAGACAATGATATCCTACGATGACTTTATAGGATGAGCAGTTAGGTCAAATACCACAAGATAGGCCTGATGATGAACTTGGAGGAAATGCGAGGGAACTCGAAGAGGTCTTGAGATAGTTGTACGTTGTATTGGCTTTTTAGTATCCTCTTGGTGAGCAGTTAGGTCCAGTACCACAAGATGGACTTGATGATGAATTGGCTTGAGCTTGGCTTGGCTTCAGATAATAATATGCTATGTTGGCTTTTTAGGATTAGCAGTTAGGTCAAATACCACAAGATAGGCCTGATGATGAACTTCGAGTAAGTGCGAGGGAACTCGGAGTTGGTTTGAGATAATGATATGTTCTGTTGGCTTTTTAGGATCCTCTTGGTGAGCATGTGTCAAATATCACAAAATAGGCCTGATGATGAATTTGGAGTAAGTGCGAGGGAACTTGGAGTTGGTTAAGGATAATGATATGTTGTGTTGGCTTTTGAGGATTAGCATTTGGGTCAAATACCACAAGATGGGTCTGGTGATGAACTTGAAGGAAGTTCGAGGGAACTCGGAGTTGGTTTTAGATAATGATATGCTATGTTGGCTTTTTAGGATTAGCAGTTGGGTCAAATACCACAAGATAGGCCTGATGATGAAGTTGGAGGAAGTGCGAGGGAACTCGAAGCTGGTTAAAATCATCATCAATATTATCGAAGCAGATGTTAAAACTAACATGAAAATGTTTATCACAATATGTAACTATTATGTAGATGACACGTGTAACAATGATAAAATGGTGTTAAAAAAGTGATATTTCTTGGACGTGAGAAAAACAATAGTTTCCTTGGGTTGCGTTGTTCTGTTCCGTTTAGAGTTGGAGATGTGCTATAATTACTTATTCTGTGGTGAAAGTGAGTCTGTTATTTATATACTAACTTAGAAATTAGTAAATGTGTATTGTACAGGTTAAAGTATATATGCATTTGTTACTTAAGTACCAACTAGTTAATCTGCCATATCTGAGGCAGCCCTGTTGCGTGATTGTGCGAGTTGCGCGTATACAAACATACCCGTACGCACACATAGGCACAGACAAATGTCAGATTTAGTTTTTGTATGCCGTATCCACCCTGTGACATAATTGTATAATTTGGCATGTAATTCAGGATAATATTTTTCCACAGCTCCATTTCGTCACAGGTTTTTTTTCTTCGTGGCATTTTTAAATCACTCGGCAATAATTATTTTGTGAAAAGAGTTATCGGTATGGTTAAATTAATCGACATCCTTTCCAATAAGCGACAATACCAAATAGCAAAATTGGCTAAGCAGGTATACCCACTAAAGTTAAGTATGGAGGGTAGGTATTAGAAATGAGAAATAAATAATGTTGATAAATTTAAACCTTATCCCCTGATCTGTGTAGGCGTCCTGAAAGGACGTCTGTCACCAATGTAATTGAAATTTGAATTTTATTTTCAAGGTTTATTTTCCAGTAATAGGTACTTTTTTGACAGACCACATATACATATGACCACATATATATATGTGTATATATATGTATATATACATGGGTTACTTTTTCACCAGTACAAAAAATCAACATACGTAATAGTAGTCCAAGTTACAGAATACTAGCATTTTTTGTTAGTAGGTACAAAAAAACTGAAATACCAATGTTTTAACTTATCCGCAAACCTAACAGGAAATTTGGACGCATTGCGCATTATCAATGTGCATAACTAGCAAAACACACGAACTGGCAACTATTTATTTAAAACGTCATCGCACGCGGCATGGCGGGTTGGAAAAGCGGCGGCGGTAATGTGCATCGGGTATCAACTTATCATTATGACTTGGCAAAAAATATCTTACTAGATCCCAAATCCTCCGTCTTACTTGCACGGGCTTAGGACCGTCAAAATAAAGAAATTTTCTGTGTGTTAAATTTGTCGAATGTTTTAAATTATGTCGGGGAAACGTGATAAAATTACAAAGTAGCACAGAAACTTTCTTTATTGAGGCGTATTTCAAAATTTTAAATCACTTTA